>CM053035.1:121948894-122013860 GCA_028564925.1 Lithobates sylvaticus | reverse complement strand
AGGAGAGGTGCATAGGAAGAGACTGTCAGATCTAGACTCAACTACTTTTATTCTACTAAGAATTATTCATTATCTGGGCAGCCCATGTCCCTTTTCCCCATCTGAATTTAATCCCCTAATAAAAAACAAAAAAAAACAAGAAAGTGTGCCAGAATGGATGTCTGACCAACGGGGTGAAATGTGTGGATGTTGAAACATGCAGCGACCCCACGAGGGCACCGCTACAGTTGGAGGTCCCACTGAGATCCACCTTCATGGTTAACCTGCTGGCTGTCGCCCCTAGCAACACAGAAGAGGGGAGACTTTGCTTGTCCCGTTGCATAGAGGATTCAAACAAGGGAAAATAATGTGTGTTTGCCTGCAATTCAGATTTTACAAGTGCTGTTGTCAATAGCAACTATCCAGGATCATCAGTATTGTTGTTCCTGCTACCCAGTTAGCCCAATCAGTGCTGGCGCGGACACTTGTATCTATCCTGCAACTCAGTGGCTGTAAAATATGTACCGTCACCTGTGGCAACCACGGCGGGCGATCGTGCCCATGGATTACAAATATGTCCAGCGCTCTGCTTGGCATGGACATTTCCCACTGGATTGCAGAAAATCTGAACTTTCTTTCAATCTCCTGCCTGACAACAGTAAAGGGTGGGTGAAAGTGTCAACTTTTACCCCTGGTGATGGAAAACAACCTGGGGGTGCCTGCGGATGGCACTCTTCTAAGTCAGTCTTTTACAGTGAGGCATAGGTAGTTGATTTTATTGTTGCCATATGCAACCACTGGACAATACACCTGTTATCAGTATCTAGTTACTGTGCCGAGCAACATGTCTGGGCCAAACCTGCTAGCATCAGCATGCCTGCTAACTCCAGCTCGAGCCACAAGCTGGAGGGGATGTGCATAGGAAGGGACTGTCAGATCTAGACTCTACTAATAATTATTAATTATCTGGGCATCCCATGTCCCTTTTCCGGATCCAAGTTTAATCCCCTAATAAAAACAACAAAAACAAGCAAGAGATTGTTCATTATCTCGAAAAGTTTGAAACATTACTGTGAATGGCCTCAAGGGATAGTGTGGGTAGAAAAAGGAGTGTCGGATAAGAGAAAAACAATGTATATATGTAAAAAGTACAAAAGTTTTATTATTAAATACATAAAATAAAATTTGTACACATCTGCAAAGAATGAGCACATGAAACTAAAAAGACAAAAAAAAGCATAGTATACCAACTACCAGAAAAAATGGATTGAAACACACTAATAATCAGACAAAAGTCGGATGTAGGTGTGAGTAACAATGGAACCCAACATGTTTCGGAAAATAAAGCCAAATGAGGCTAGATTGATGTATCCATATCCTTCTGGGGTTTGATATTTTGGCGTGTTGGTATTATTTCTAAAAAATACACACACACACAAATTATTTTTGTCAAAAAGCGATACTTACAGGACATAAAATAAAGTGGTCATAAAGCCACAATGTGGATAGATGTTCCTTTTAGTCTCAGAATATCTGCGGTATAATTGCCATACATGGAAGCAATAGAAGCTGGAAACATTGAGTATAGTGGTGGTCTAATTCAATGATCCAATCTTTGCATTCATATGGATCATAAAAAAGCAAAAAAAAGCAGCATATCGTCTTCCCCCAAAAGTAAGCAGCAAGTCAGTTCATGCAAGGACCACCGAGGCACCAAGAACCAAAGGCAGTTTTCTGTTGATAATAAAAAACAGAGTGGAAGAATCTAAGTATGGGCTAACGGCAGGCAAACATGATCAATTAAATAATAATGACCTAAAGGAATAAGCAATCCTAATGGGAAAACAGAAGAGAGACCAAGTGGTCTCCATATTCTGCAAAACATGGTGACAACCAAAATCCAAAAATGATGAGGTATATCTACCTTGAATATGCAAGCCTGCTCCGCACTCTCAAGCAGGAAAGACCTGTATCCTGGCTGTGCAGCACAACAAGTGTCAGCAGAATGTCACTCATTATATACTGCTGACAAGTGATAGCAGTAAAAAAAAAATGGGCGTATAAATTACTGAGATTAATTAAGGAACAGGTGTATTAAAAGGCTGCAATAGGTAAATCAGGCGGCGTCAGGAGTGGCAATCCATCCGAGCACCTGTAGCCTAATTTGTCTTGTATAAACCTGCAAGCATCTAGGTGTGTGCGCCAACATTTAGTTGGAGAGCAGATGTAAAAAAAGGAGAGAGGGAGGTGGGGAAGAAAAATGGTTTGGTTGGAGAGCAGATGTAAAAAAAGAGAGAGGGAGGTGGGGAAGAAAAAAGGGGAGGAATTTTGGAATGGGTGATTGGGGCGGCATCAGCAGATGTGATGATCTGTCCGAACACCTCTAAGCTGTTACGCCTTGAATGGATCTCAGAAGCATCAAGGCGGGCCCTCGGATCACGTGACGCCCAGTGCCACTGGACGTAAGTCCAGTGACGTCAGGCGCAAACAGAGCCGCCGACACGTCATGGAGCGAACAAATACTGGCCAGTACACTGAAACCGGAAGATGGTCAAAAAGTCAGGCACTCAGTGTTTATTTGTTCCTCCATAGAAAGGGGGAAGTGGCTTCATCCACGTGCCTAGCAACACAGAAGAGGGGAGACTTTGCTTGTCCCGTTGCATAGAGGATTCAAACAAGGGAAAAGAATGTGTGTTTGCCTGCAATTCAGATTTTACAAGTGCTGTTGTTAATAGCAACTATCCAGGATCATCAGTATTGTTGTTCCTGCTACCCTAATAAAAACAACAAAAACAAGCAAGAGATTGTTCATTGTCTCGAAAAGTGTGCCAAAATGAATGTCTGACCAGCAGGGTGAAATGTGTGGATGTTGAAACATGCAGCGACCCCGTGCAGGACACCTCTACAACTGCTGTGAGTATAGCAGGAAGGGGGTGGGAAACTTTGATGCATGGAGGGATACCTGGGGGTACCTGATGTAACAGGGGACTGTAATGTGTGGAGGGACTCTGATGTGGCACCTGATGTAAGGGTAACTCTGATGGCACCTGATGTAAGGGGGACTCTGATGTGGCACCTGATGTAAGGGGGACTCTGATGGGGCACCTGATGTAAGGGGGACTCTGATGGGGGCACCTGATGTACTGTAAGGGGACTCTGATGTGGTACCTGGTGTAAGGGGGACTTTGATGGGGCACCTGATGTAAGGGGGGCTCTGATGGGGCACCTGATGTAAGGGGGACTCTGATGGGGCACCTGATGTAAGGGGGACTCTGATGGGGCACCTGATGTAAGGGAGACTCTGATGGGGCACCAGATGTACGGGGGACTCCGATGGGGAAACCTAGGTTTGCAACCTTTTGTTTTTCATTTGTTCTGCACACTACAAACAAATTGTTGTGTGCTGCTAAAGTGTAGGGGGGACTCTGATGGGGCATCTGATGTAAGGGGGGGACTCTGATGGGGGCACTTGATGTAAGGGAGACTCTGATGGGGGCACCTGGTGTATGGGGGACTCTGATGAGGATACCTAGGGTTACCAAAAAAATTGTTGTGTGCTGCTAAAGTGTAGGGGGGGGGGGGGGACTCGGATGGGGCACCTGATGTAAGGGGGGGCTCTGATGGGGGCACCTGATGTAAGAGAGACTCTGATGGGAGCACCCGATGTAAGGGAGACTCTGATGGGGACACCTAAGGTTGCCAAAAAAAATAGTTGTATGCTGCTAAAGTGTACAGGGGCAGGGCTTTTTTTCAGGGGGAACTTGGTGGAACTCAGTTCCACCACCTCTAGCTCAGACCCTTGGGGGAGGGGGGGCTGCTCACCACAATCCCTTATAAACACAGAAGTCCGGTTTATGTGTTTACAAGTGACAGCTCTGCACTCTGTGTGTAACCCCCCTGAACTCTGTATGTAATGCAATCTTGGTATTTAATGCCCCTTTAAGACCCTCCTAATGTTCGTGAAATTTGACGGACCACACCCACTATTTGACCCACTATTTGATGTGATTTGGAGGGTGTGTGTGGGTGGAGGGTTTTGGGGGGTCGTGTTGAGTTCCAGCACATATTGTTTGAGAAAAAAAGCCCTGACGGGGGGACTCTGATGGGGGCACCTAATGTAAGGGGGGGGACTCTGATGGGGGCACCTAATGTAAGGGGGGGGGACTCTGATGGGGCACCTTTTTGTTTTTCATTTGTTTTGCACACTACAAAAAAATTGTTGTGTGCTGCTAAAGTGTACGGGTTTGGCTTCAAGAAAAAGTGGCAACCCTAGTATTCAGGGGATTCCGAATACTGGCAACTAGGGATGAGCTTCGAGTTCGGCTCGAACATCGGCTGTTCGACCGTTCGTCGAATTGCGAGCGTTATGGGCCATTTGCGACAAATTAGAGTGTCACGGCCCATAATTCACTGCGGTATCGCAGTGCATTGCTGGCTGCTGATTGGCCAAGCATGCACTATGACCCGCATGCTTTGGCCAATCACAGCGTAGAAAAAACGGAGAGCCGTAATTGGCCAAAGCCAGGGTGGCTTTGGCCAATTATGTCTCAGGGGGTTTAGTACACGCCCCACACTACATAAGGCCGCCTGCGTGACGGCCTTGTGTAGTGTGTTGCGGCGGTGGTTAAAGACAGATAGAGATAGAGACAGTATTTTGTTTTAGTGTCCTTTGCACAGTGTGCACCTAAAGCTTACCTGAATCTAATTGCTGGTGTTCTCGTACAAATACAGGCAGGGAGCTGCAGTAATTTGATTTAGTGTCCTTTGCACAGTGTGCACCTAAAGCTTACCTGAATACAATTGCTGGTGTTCTCATACAAATACAGGCAGGGAGCTGCAGTATTTTGTTTTAGTGTCCTTTGCACAGTGTGCAGCTAATGCCGCGTACACACGACCGGACTTTTGCCGGCGGACTTAGTCCAGCGGACAATCCGCCGGACTTTCCAGCTGAGTCCGCCGGACTTTCCGAGCGTGTGGACTTGCCCACACACGCACGGACTTCTCCTGCGGATAATCCGCTGGCCAAAGTCCGCGGGACTTTTGAAAATGAACGGACTTGCCCACACACGGAGCAGTCCGTTCATTTCGAACGTAACTTCAGGTACGTAGCTATCGTAGGCAGTAAATGCCGGCGCGCTAGCTCCGTCACCTGGCATGGATTTAAAGGGAATCCCCACGCCGAAAAATGGCGTGGGGGTCCCCCCCAAATCCATCTCAGACCCTTATCCGAGCACGCAGCCTGGCAGGCCAGGAAAGGGGTGGGGACGAACGAGCGCCCCCCCCCCCCTCCTGAGCCGTACCAGGCTGCGTGCCCTCAACATGGGGGGTGCCCTGGGGAAAGGGGGGCCGTGCGGCCCCCCCCACCCCCAAAGCACCTTGTCCCCATGTTGATGAGGACAAGGGCCTCTTCCCGACAACCCTGGCCGTTGGTTGTCGGGGTCTGCGGGCGGGGGCTTATCGGAATCTGGGAGCCCCCTTTAATAAGGGGGCCCCCAGATCCCGGCCCCCCACCCTATGTGAATGAGTATGGGGTACGATGTACCCCTACCCATTCACCTAAGGTGTAAAATGTAAAGTACAAAAACACACACACTTTTGAAAAAATTGTTTTTTGCACTGCTCCGGGGGTCTTCTTCTGTCTTGGGGGTCTTCTCGCCGGACTCCCCCGCCATTTACCAAGCTCTTTTACCGAGCGGGGAAGTCCGGCTACCTTCTTCGTCGTCGCCGCCGTCATCTGGGGGGTCTCGATCCGCCTTCGGGGGTCTTCCGGGGTCTTCCGGGGGTCTCTTCTGTTCTTGCGGCGGTCGTCGTCTTCCGCGCCGCCGGTGCCTTCTTCTTCTTCTTGTCCTTCTTCTTGTTCTTCTTCTTCTTCCGATGTTGACCCGATGCTCTCTCTGCCCGGAATGGCAGAGGCGCGCTGCGCTGGGACTTATATAGGGACATGGGGACAGGGTCACATGCTCATGTCACATGGTGACCCCGCCCCCCTGTGATGTCACAGTCCCGGAGGATGCTGGGACTGTGACATCACAAGGGGGCGGGGTCACCATGTGACATGAGCATGTGACCCTGTCCTCGTGTCCCTATATAAGTCCCAGCGCAGCGCGGCTCTGGCATTCCGGGCAGAGAGAGCATCGGGTCAACATCGGAAGAAGAAGAAGAACAAGAAGAAGGACAAGAAGAAGAAGAAGGCGCCGGCGGCGCGGAAGACGACGATCACCGTAAGAACAGAAGAGACCCCGGAAGACCCCCGAAGGCGGATCGAGACCCCCCAGACGACGACGGCGGCGGCGACAACGAAAAAGGTAGCCGGACTTCCCCGCTCGGTAAAAGAGCTTGGTAAATGGCGGGGGAGTCCGGCGAGAAGACCCCCAAGACCGAAGAAGACCCCCGGAGCAGTGCAATAAACTATTTTTTTCAAAAGTGTGTGTGTTTTTTGTACTTTACATTTTACACCTTAGGTGAATGGGTAGGGGTACATCGTACCCCATACTCATTCACATAGGGTGGGGGGCCGGGATCTGGGGGCCCCCTTATTAAAGGGGGCTCCCAGATTCCGATAAGCCCCCGCCCGCAGACCCCGACAACCAACGGCCAGGGTTGTCGGGAAGAGGCCCTTGTCCTCATCAACATGGGGACAAGGTGCTTTGGGGTGGGGGGGCCGCAGGGCCCCCCTTTCCCCAGGGCACCCCCCATGTTGAGGGCACGCGGCCTGGTACGGCTCAGGAGGGGGGGCGCTCGTTCGTCCCCACCCCTTTCCTGGCCTGCCAGGCTGCGTGCTCGGATAAGGGTCTGACATGGATTTGGGGGGGACCCCCACGCCGGTTTTCGGCGTGGGGAGTCCCTTTAAATCCATGCCAGCTTACGGAGCTAGCGCGGCGGCATTTACTGCCTACGCTAGCTACGTAACCTGAAGTCACGTGTTAAATGAACGGACTTGCCGATGAGCGGCAAGTCCGTTCATTTTCAAAAGTCCCGCGGACTTGCCTACTAACGGCGGGATTGTCCGCCGGACTGCCAAGTCCAGCGGATAATTTTAAAACCAAACTTAAAACTTTGGTCCGCCGGAGGATAATCCCGCGGGATAGTCCCTTCGTGTGTACGCCGCATAAAGCTTACCTGAATCTAATTGCTGGTGTTTTCATACAAATACAGGCAGGTGTAGTGATATAATATGTACTGGGTAGATGATTTAATAGTTATTAAAAAGTACTTCCGCAGCAACCCAATCCTTCTAGAGAGAGGCACTTTATTGATTTCCAAAACAGAACAAAGTCTTGCAACATATGATAGTAATCCAACGGAGTATAATTACGACAGTGCTAGTAAATATTTAGAGCCCCATATTTGCTAGACCTTTGGTGTCTTCGTCTTCCACACACCATCCTGAGTTAGAAAAGACTTGACTGAACGCAAGGTTATATTCAGCTGCAGTCATAGACTGCCCTAATTTGCATTCTTGCATATCAACATCAACAAGTCCCCTTTGATATATGTGACTACTGATTAGATTAAGAGATGCCACCTGAACACCCTTTTGAGGTGTAGAATAGACTTGTATGAAATCCCCAATCTATATTCTCGCACATCAACAAGTCCCCTTTAATATGCGCAATTAGATTGACAGGCCATACCTCACACACCTAGGTAGACTTGCATAAGATTGCACAACAGCAGGGAGCTGTAGTAATTTGATTTAGTGTCCTTTGCACAGTGTGTACCTAAAGCTTACCTGAATACAATTGCTGGTGTTCTCATACATATACAGGCAGGGATCTGCAGTATTTTGATTTAGTGTCCTTTGCACAGTGCGCACCTAAAGCTTACCTGAATACAATTGCTGTTGTTCTCATACTAATACCACAGGCAGGGAGCTCCAGTATTTTCAGTTAGTGTACTGTGTCCTCTGCACAGTGGGCAACTAAAGCTAACTGAAGACAATTGCTGGTGTTCTCATACTAGAAATACTACAGGCAGGCAGTTGATTCTGCTAGCTGCAGTATAATCAGTATATATATAAATCCCAGCTTTGTGCAGCTACATCTCCCTGCAGGCCATTAGTATGTCTGGAAGGCCAACAAGGAGAGGCAGACAGTCACGAGCCAATAAAAGAGGGCAAACAGGCTCTGTGTCTAGAGGCAACAGTGCTGGTCGTGGACACGGTGCATCCTCATCAGCACGTGGCCGTGGGACACGCTTGTCCTTTTTTTCAGCAGCTGGCCGTTGAGCCGCAACATGCCGAAGACTTGGTAGAGTGGATGACCAAGCCGTCCTCATCCTGCTCATCCTCTCTTTTACCCAGGCTCAGGGTACTTTGTCTGGCAAAGCAGCTGCCAACGTGGCCTCTTCCCTCGGGTCAATGGCATCGGTCACTCCTTCCCTAGCCCCACCATGTCCTCCTGAGGAGTCCCCCGAACTGTTTGACCACAGTGTTGGGTACATGCTTCAGGAGGATGCCCAGCGTTTTGAAGGCTCTGAGGATGGTACCCAGCTAGAGGAAGGCGGTAACGTGAGCCCAGAGAGAGGTGGTGCCCAAGAAGGACAGCGATCTGGCAGTCATTTTCCCCCAGTTGCAGCATAATGTCAGGTTTGCTCCAGTGATGAGGAGGGAGGGAATGATGAGGTCACTGACTCCACGTGGGTGCCTGATAGGGGAGGGAGGAGGAGGCACATCTCCAATGAGGCAGGATGGCCTCCAGGGGCCAGCTTAGGGGCAGCACTTCCACTGCATCACACCGCAGAGCTCCGCATGTGCAGGGCACTGCTTTCTCTGCACGTTATTCCAAAAGTTCTGGTGTGGGCCTTTTTTGAGACGAGTGCATCAGATCGCATCGCTGCTATTTGCAACATATGTCTCAAACGTATCTCCCGTGGCCAAAACATCACCCGCTTGGGTACCACTTGCTAGACCAGACATATGTCGACCTGCCATGCAGTTCATTGGCAAGCGTACCTAAAAGACCCACACCAAAGAACAAAGCAGACCTCTCCTTGCTCCTCATCAGCTGGGATCTCCAACCCCACTATACCTTCAGTCCTCTCTGAAACCTGCACTGAGAGGAATGAAGGCGTAGAATTAGGTGTGTCACAGCCAAGCACTTGCCCCAGCTGCTGCACCGCCGAAAGAAGTTCGCTCCCAGCCATCCACATGCCCAGCGGTTGAATGCTAGCTTGGCTAAATTGCTAGCACTTCAACTGCTGCCTTTTCAGTTGGTAGACTCTGCCCCCTTCCGTGAGTTTGTGGAATGTGCGGTTCCTTAGTGGCAGGTTCCCAAACACCACTTTTTCTCACGGAAGGCGATTCCGGCTCTCTACCGGCAGCTGGTGTGCTTGGGGGACAGAAGCCACACTGGGGCAGAGATTCTGTCAGCTCTGCGGGGGCAGGCTCAGAGGTGGTTAACGTCACACCAGCTTAAGCCAGGAATGGTGTTTTTTTACAATGGCACCAACCTCCTCTCTGACAGGGACAACTGACCCATGTGCCCTGTTTGGCTCACGTCCTTAACTTGGTGGTGCAGAGGTTCTTGGGCAGGTACCTGGGCTTACAGGATGTCCTGAGGCAGGCCAGGAAAGTCTGTGTGCATTTCCGCCGGTCATAATGCCAGTGCTCGGCTGGCTGACCTCTAAAAGGAATTTAACCGGCCCAAGAACCACCTAATCTGTGACATGCCCACCAGGTGGAACTCAACGTTGGCTATGCTGCAGCGGCTGCACACGCAGCAGAGGGCCATCAATGAGTATCTATGCAACTATGGCACCAGGACAGGGTCAGGGGAGCTTGTTTTTTTTCCCCACGCCAGTGGGCCATGATCAGGAATGCATGCACTGTCCTGTCACCATATGAGGGGGCCACGAGGATGGTGAGCAGTGACAGTGCATGCATCAGTGACACTGTACCTCTTGTCCACCTGTTGGAGCACACGCTGCGTGAAATAATGGACAGGGCACTTGAGGTAGAACAGAGGCAGGAAGAGGAGGACTTCCTTACCTCTTAAGGCCCCCTTTATCCAGACAGTGTTCCTGCTGGCCCGCTGATCACACAGGAAGAGGACGAGGAAGAGGACGAGGAGGAGGATTGTGTCAGCATGGAGGTGGAGCCTAGCACTCAGCATCAGCAGCAGTCTTTAAGGGATTATTTACAGTCCCAATAAACCCATGGACTTGCACGTGGCTGGGAGGAGGTGGCTGCGGATCATGTCATCCTTAGTGCATTTAACCCTTTCTTCGACCGCTAGCGGGGGTTAAAAGCTCCCCGCTAGCGTCCGAAAAGCTTGGGTAAAATGATGGTAAAGCGCGGCTAAAACTAGCAGCGCTTTACCGATAATGCAGCCAGATGGCAGTGTGAAATAGCTCTTGAGATAATTCAGCTTCACTTTGTATGGAAGTTACTCTCAGGCCGCGTACACACGAAGGGACAATCCCGCGGGATTATCCTCTGGACTGAAGTCCAGAGGATAATCCCCTCGTGTGTGGGCGCCGGCGGACTTTTTGGCGCCAAAGTACGGCGGACTAAAGTTTCAGGTTTTGTTCTCAAATTATCCGCTGGACTTGGAAGTCCAGCGGACAATCCCGCCGTTAGTGGGCAAGTCCGCGGGACTTTTGAAATGAACGGACTTGCCGCTCATCGGCAAGTCCGTTCATTTAGCACGTGACTTCAGGTTACGTAGCTAGCGTAGGCAGTTACTGCCGCCGCGCTAGCTCCGTGACCTGGCATGGATTTAAAGGGAATCCCCACGCCGAAAAAACGGCGTGAGGGTTCCCCCCAAATCCATGTCAGACCCTCATCCGAGCACGCAGCCTGGCAGGCCAGGAAAGGGGTGGGGACGAACGAGCGCCCCCCCCCCTCCTGAGCCGTACCAGGCCGCGTGCCCTCAACATGGGGGGTGCCCTGGGGAAAGGGGGGCCGTGCGGCCCCCCCACCCCAAAGCACCTTGTCCCCATGTTGATGAGGACAAGGGCCTCTTCCCGACAACCCTGGCCGTTGGTTGTCGGGGTCTGCGGGCGGGGGCTTATCGGAATCTGGGAACCCCCTTTAATAAGGGGGCCCCCAGATACCGGCCCCCCACCCTATGTGAATGAGTATGGGGTACGATGTACCCCTACCCATTCACCTAAGGTGTAAAATGTAAAGTAAAAAAAAACACCCACACTTTTGAAAAAATAGTTTATTGCACTGCTCCGGGGGTCTTCTTCCGTCTTGGGGGTCTTCTCGCCGGACTCCCCCGCCATTTACCAAGCTCTTTTACCGAGCGAGGGGAGTCCGGCTACCTTCTTCGTCGTCGCCGCCGTCTGGGGGTCTCGATCCGCCTTCGGGGGTCTTCTTCCGTCTTGGGGGTCTTCTCGCCGGACTCCTCCCCTCTCTTCTGCTCTTTTACCTAGCTCTTTCACGAGGGGAGGTGTCCGGCTACCTTCTTCGTCGTCGCCGCCGTCGTCTGGGGGTCTCGATCCGCCTTCGGGGGTCTTCCGGGGGTCTCTTCTGTTCTTGCGGCGGTCGTCGTCTTCCGCGCCGCCGGCGCCTTGTCCTTCTTCTTGTCCTTCTTGTTCTTCTTGTTCTTCTTCTTCTTCTTCCGATGTTGACCCGACGCTCTCTCTGCCCGGAATGCCTGTGCCGCTCTGAGCTCGGACTTATATAGGGACATGGGCGACAGGGTCACATGCACATGTCACATGGTGACCCCGCCCCCTTGTGTTGTCACAGTCCCGGAGGATGCTGGGACTGTGACATCGCAAGGGGGCGGGGTCACCATGTGACATGAACATGTGACCCTGTCGCCCATGTCCCTATATAAGTCCGAGCTCAGAGCGGCACAGGCATTCCGGGCAGAGAGAGCGTCGGGTCAACATCGGAAGAAGAAGAAGAACAAGAAGAACAAGAAGGACAAGAAGAAGGACAAGGCGCCGGCGGCGCGGAAGACGACGACCGCCGCAAGAACAGAAGAGACCCCCGGAAGACCCCCGAAGGCGGATCGAGACCCCCAGACGACGGCGGCGACGACGAAGAAGGTAGCCGGACACCTCCCCTCGTGAAAGAGCTAGGTAAAAGAGCAGAAGAGAGGGGAGGAGTCCGGCGAGAAGACCCCCAAGACGGAAGAAGACCCCCGAAGGCGGATCGAGACCCCCAGACGGCGGCGACGACGAAGAAGGTAGCCGGACTCCCCTCGCTCGGTAAAAGAGCTTGGTAAATGGCGGGGGAGTCCGGCGAGAAGACCCCCAAGACGGAAGAAGACCCCCGGAGCAGTGCAATAAACTATTTTTTCAAAAGTGTGGGTGTTTTTTTTTTACTTTACATTTTACACCTTAGGTGAATGGGTAGGGGTACATCGTACCCCATACTCATTCACATAGGGTGGGGGGCCGGTATCTGGGGGCCCCCTTATTAAAGGGGGTTCCCAGATTCCGATAAGCCCCCGCCCGCAGACCCCGACAACCAACGGCCAGGGTTGTCGGGAAGAGGCCCTTGTCCTCATCAACATGGGGACAAGGTGCTTTGGGGTGGGGGGGCCACACGGCCCCCCTTTCCCCAGGGCACCCCCCATGTTGAGGGCACGCGGCCTGGTACGGCTCAGGAGGGGGGGGGGCGCTCGTTCGTCCCCACCCCTTTCCTGGCCTGCCAGGCTGCGTGCTCGGATGAGGGTCTGACATGGATTTGGGGGGAACCCCACGCCGTTTTTTCGGCGTGGGGATTCCCTTTAAATCCATGCCAGGTCACGGAGCTAGCGCGGCGGCATTTACTGCCTACGCTAGCTACGTAACCTGAAGTTACGTTCGAAATGAACGGACTGCTCCGTGTGTGGGCAAGTCCGTTCATTTTCAAAAGTCCCGCGGACTTTTGGCCGGCGGATTATCCGCTGGACAAGTCCGTGCGTGTGTGGGCAAGTCCACACCCTCGGAAAGTCCAGCGGACCTAGCCGGAAAGTCCAGCGGATTGTCCGCTGGACTTAGGTCCGCCGGCAAAAGTCCGTACGTGTGTACGAGGCATCAGGCATACCATGCCCATATAAATATTGCCTAGAAAATGTGCATCTTTCTATATTGCAATACAGTATAGGTTGTTTTCATCAAGATCAAAATATGGCCACAACAGATGTATTGCAATACATTGCAATATAGAAAGATGTACATTCTCTGGGCTATATTTATATGGGCATGGTATGCCTGAGACTGAGTAACTTCCATACAAAGTGAAGAAGATTATAAAACACACAAATATCTTTTCCAGCAATAGCTTAGCTGTCCAACTTTCCAAGCAATATATATATATATATATATATATATATATATATATATATATATATATATATATATATATATATATATGTGTGTGTGTATCTAAATTCTCCTCCTAACTGGCACTGCTGTTACCTGTGGTTCTTCAGGATTTCCTCCTGTGATACGATAGGCCCAGGCACTGGCAGCGTATTCTCGGCCACTGACTGATTGCACACACCTATGGGAGGAGCTGGCCCGGCCGGATCTGCATAGCGACGTACATACACAGGCCAGGCAGCCAATCACAGAACAGCCGAGATGTCGAGCAGAGGCCCGAGAGGCAGAGCCAATACAATGATTGGGCCAGGGGTGAGGGAGGGAGGGATGGATGTCTGTATCTGTGATAAGTTGGAAAAGAGAGCAGCCCCAGGCCAGCAGACTCAGAAACAAAGTCCACAGTGGCCGCAGCGGCCATTGCAACACAGGGCAACTGTCTTCAACACCTTCTTACAATTCCAGGGGGGGGGGGCAATTGCCCCCCCTTGCCCTATGCTGCGGACGCCCATGGTTACAGAGGTTATAACCCTTCCCTATGTTTTCCAAAAAGCTTAAAAAAAATTTTTTTGGACTAGTTCAAAATTACAAACAGATTCTACTTAACAACAAACCTACACAGTCCCTGTCTTGTTTGCCCCACCTGTATACTGCTGTTCAGAGTATATAGGGCCTGGGGGCCCCACGCCTTTCCTTTTTTTAATTTGGGTGCGGGGTTCCCCTTCATATTCATAATGGTAATGGACATTTGTCTCACTGATTTTCATCCATATTGTCGGGACCCGACATTACATTAAAGCCGCAACCAGTTTTAAATGACTTTTATTCCTTTAAAATTTTCATTTTGTGCAGGGACTGTTCTAAGCATGGGAAACAAGTGCCACTTTACAGGTATACTACAGACGCCCCCCAGGTACGATATTTAAAGGAATATTTCCCTTTTTTTATTAATTTAAGCATCATTAAAATCCCTTTTTTTTGCATTCATACATGTCCCCTGGGGCAGGACCCAGGTCCCCAAACCCTTTTTAGGACAATAACTTGCATAGTAGCCTTTAAAATTAGCACTTTTGATTTCGAACGTTCGAGTCCTATAGACTTTAAAGGGGTTCTAAAGGTCGCACAAACTTTCGATCCATTCGCAGGTTTTGGTGCGAACCGAACCAGGGGGTGTTCAGCGGCTCATCCCTACTCGCATACCCCCCCCCCCCTTCCTCTTCTTGTGCATTTCTCCCCTCCGAATTTACATCCCTAACCCTTTCTCCACCACCTCCCCCTTATTCTATCATGTTCTCTTCTACTCAGTTTTTCTCCTTTACACATTAGTCTATTGCAGAACTCGCATTGTAGACCATACATACTCATGCTTAGTGAGCAAAATTATGGCTTGTCAAGTTTTAATGATCAATCCTCTTGTCTGGAGTTTAGATTCCTTTAACCTATGCTTCCCTTTGACAGGCAGTATGGCCTGTTTATCTATTGTTTGGCTACTTTTTGGAACTTTGCTGAAACTCAATAAAAAAATATTGGAAGTTGTACATAAATGTTCCTATTACAGAATAAGAAAGGCGTACAAACAGTAAATATTGCTAGAGTCACATGTTCACTGCAGCCCAAAAGAGGGAATGGAGCCCACATCCATATGCCACCCAACTGGCCCTTGAAAGATCCACTTTGTATTTTTTCAGGCGGTGTAGAAAATAATGCGTACAAAATATTATAACCTCTAAAGGGAAAATCTATTTAAAAGTGAACAGAACCCGCCTCTTAGTAGGGATGAGTCGAACAACCCCTGGTTCGGTTCGCATCAGAACATGCGAACAGACACAAAAATTTGTGTGAACATGAGAACACCGTTAAAGTCTATGGGACATGAACGTGAAAAATCAAAAGTTGTCCTTTTAAAGGCTTATATGCAAGTTATTGGCATAAAAAGTGTATGGGGACCCAGGTACTGCCCCAGGGGACATGTATCAATGCAAAAAAAAGTTTTTAAATGGCCTTTTTTTCAGGAGCAGTGATTTTAATAATGCTTAAAGTGAAACAATAAAAGTGAAATATTCCTTTAAATATCGTGCATGGGGGTCCCCCTAGTCTGCCTGTAAAGTGGCATATCTTTCTGAGGTGTTTTACTGTGCCTTAGCAAAATTACATTTCTAAAGGAAGCAATGGGGGGTTATTTACGAAAGGTAAATCCACTTTGCACTGCAAGTGCAGTCGCTCTCAATCTAAGGGGTAGATCTGAAATGAGTGGAAGCTCTGCTGATTTTATCATCCAATCATGTGCAAGCTAAAATGCTGTTTTTTATTTTCCTTGCATGTCCCCCTTGGATCTACAGCGACTTTACTTCAAGTGCACTTGCAGTGCAAAGTGGATTTTCCTTTAGTAAATAACCCCCAATGTCATTTAAAATTGCTTGCGGCTGTAACGTATTGCCGGGTTCAGTAATTATCAGTTAAAGTGCCGTATCGCAAAAAATGGCCTAGTCAGGAAGTGGGTAAAATGTCCACACGCGACACTTCCCAAAATACAGTGGCGTATCTAGGGTATGGCAGCCATGGCAGGTGCCATGGGCGCCATGGGGGGGGGGGGGGGCGGCAAAAAAAGCCGCCCCCGCACAATAAAACAGTCCCACCGGTCCTCTCGCGGCCGCCTCCCGCACTAATGCAGTCCCCTGCGCCACGGCCGGCCTGCTGGAGCGCAGCACCGGCACAGCACTTCACTAGCAAGTGAGGAGGGAAGCGACAGTCTCCCCCATCTCATGACGGCTGATGAGTTGACTCGCCCGGGTCATCTACGTAGCCGTAGTGTAACTGGCGGAGGCGGAGCCTAATGCGGAGGCGGGGCCTAATGCTCCGCCTACCCTCCTCTCTGCAGCTGCTTCAGCTTCTCCCCGGAGCGAGGTCTCCCGGGTCTGTGTGATGTCACGTGACTGTGACGTGGTCGGTGACGTGACCATGAGAACTCTGGAGGCTTGAGAAGAGAACTCTAGAGAGAACACTACGTCACTAGAGAGAAGAGAAAAAAATTGGAACCCCCAGACAGCAGCACCTGGAAGGATTAGCACTGCAGCCGAGAAGCAGGTACAATTACAGAACCAGTCAGTCACTACGATCTTGAGCATCAAATATAGTGCTCAAACAATATGGATTAAATAAATATACTTAGCCATAGATATCACAAGTAAAGTATAATAAAGTGATTTGTGCAAGTAGTACCTGCTTTTGCACAAATCACTTTTATTACACTTTATTTATGATATCTATGGCTAAGTATATTTATTTAATCCATATTGAGCACTATATTTGATTGGCTGCTTGCTTCTGCTTGGGCCTGACACACACGCACAATCGCACATGGTGATGACTTAAAGTCATCATGTGTGATTCTGCGTGTGTGCCAAGCAGACAGGGCCGGTGCTCTGTCGAGAAATGCCCGGATATCGAATAGTGCCCAGGTGGAACTGCGCATGCGCCGCACGGAGCCGCAGAACAGCTGAGTTTACGCTGTTGTCCCGTGTGGCCGAGGCACGTTCATGTAGGTGAGGGACAGATATTTACATGAAGGGGGCGGATATTTCAATGATGGGCAGTGCTGGGGGTGGAATTTGTATAGATGGCCAAAGAAATTTGCAAAATAAATCTTTATCTGCTATTCATTTTGAACGCTGCGGGGCGTGTTTAGTCAATTGAAGGGCAGATTTGTCTATATTACATAAAGGTTTCTTTACCAGATTTGTTTGTTCAGCGATAAAAATTCCGCCCCTAGCACTGGCCATCATTGAAATATCCGCCCCCTTTATGTAAATATCCGTCCTCACCTACATAAACGTGCCTCGGCAACGCGAAACAGCTGATCTTAAGCTCAGCTGTTCTGAGACTCCGTTCTGCGCACGTGCAGTTCTGTCCCAGCATTTTTCGATAGAGGGTACTTCTCGACAGAACACCGGCATTACCACTAGGCAAACTAGGCAGCTGCCTAGGGCACCTGGCCACTGGTGATCCTACTTCCTCTCTACCTCTGTCCAATGTCAGAGGCGCTGGCGCAGCATTTATGGGTGCTGGTAAGGCCGCATTTATGGGTGCTGATGTTACTGCATTTTTGGGTGCTGGTAAGGCCGCATTAATGGGTGCTGATAAGGCCACATTAATGGGTGCTGATGTTACTGCATTTATGGGTGCTGGTAAGGCCACATTTATGGGTGCTGATGTTGCTGCATTTATGGGTGCTGATGTTGCTGCATTTATGGGTGCTGGTAAGGCCGCATTTATGGGTGCGGATGTTACTGCATTTATGGGTGATGGTAAGGCCGCATTTATGGGTGCTGGTAAGGCCGCATTTATGGGTGCTGGTAAGGCCGCATTTATGGGTGCTGATGTTGCTGCATTTATGGGTGCTGGTAAGGCCGCATTTATGGGTGCTGGTAAGGCCGCATTTATGGGTGCTGGTAAGGCCGCATTTATGGGTGCTGATGTTGCTGCATTTATGGGTGCTGGTAAGGCCGCATTTATGGGTGCTGGTAAGGCCGCATTTATGGGTGCTGGTAAGGCCGCATTTATGGGTGCTGATGTTGCTGCATTTATGGGTGCTGATGTTGCTGCATTTATGGGTGCTGATGTTGCTGCATTTATGGGTGCTGATGTTGCTGCATTTATGGGTGCTGATGTTGCTGCATTTATGGGTGCTGGTAAGGCCGCATTTATGGGTGCTGGTAAGGCTGCATTTATGGGTGCTGATGTTGCTGCATTTATGGGTGCTGGTAAGGCCGCATTTATGGGTGCTGATGTTGCTGCATTTATGGGTGCTGATGTTGCTGCATTTATGGGTGCTGGTAAGGCCGCATTTATGGGTGCTGATGTTACTGCATTTATGGGTACTGATGTTGCTGCATTTATGGGTGCTGATGTTGCTGCATTTATGGGTGCTGGTAAGGCCGCATTTATGGGTGCTGATGTTACTGCATTTATGGGTACTGATGTTACTGCATTTATGGGTGCTGGTAAGGCTGCAAATGTTTTGACAGGGGCACAGTTTCAGTGCTTGCCATAGGCGCCATTTTCACTAGATACGCCTCTGGCTAGTACACATTCTAAACACAACTCAAATGCGCTGGATAATGCCAGAGGGGCAACTGTGGCACATTTATATTGACATGAAGGGAGGCATTTGGGGAGCGATAAAGTTAGCCGAATGCTACATGTCAGATAAATTTTGCCACAACGTGCAGTGGTGCCACTGTGACCATGTGAACAACACTTTCTGCTGCAAGGCACATAAGTGAAACAGAGCGATGACAAGCATTCGTGGGGCTTCAAAACATAGATGAAAAGTCTGCTTTAGATGCTTAGCCTAAAAGGAAAACCTATGAAGTAATCCCTTCCCTTGGCGCTGTACACATGATGGACTGGCGATGATATTTAAGTCATTAGTATAATATTCTGAAGCATTACATAGGGGCACAGGTTGGCGTGACGACATGTGATGTGTCCATGACAATCATGGGCTCCCAGGATGTGGATTGCATGGTGTTGGTTTTTGGAACAGTCCCTTATTTTCAAAGAAGAAGCACATGTTCTCTTGTTCTCCTGCTCAACAGCATTTGACAGGCAGTAAGGAGACATTGTATCACCTCCTCACTGTCTGCTTTAACCCCTTGATCACCATACAAGTATGTTGCAACCGTGTGCATTACACGCGGCTGTGGGGTGTTTGCAGAGGGGCCCTGTTCACCTGATTGGTCTTGTCTCTATTCCCATCGCACACGTTCCTGGATTACCGGCTCCTCTGTAGTGGAGTCAGGCATGTGAAGAAGGAGTCCTGCATGGCTCTGAAACATTGCACTTATTTTGTTGTAATGTGATCTCTCTGCAATAAAGTTTTGGAATTCAAGATCCATGGTGTGCTGGCGAACATGTGTATTTATTTATAGTCACCTGACTGGTTCGTAGTGTGGGTATAACTTCTCCTGGGACTACAAGCAAACCACCATTGTATGTGTACACGCATGAAGGTTGCCTCTGTAGCTAAAGGGGGTAGTGGTTGTGGGCAGTAAAAGTGCAGTTCAACCATGGAGTTTTACCACCAGCCCCCCCCCCCACCCCCAGCCTCACATGTAAAGGAGCCCTCAAAGCAAATTTTTTTTTTTTTTTTGAAAAGCGATTAGGTATTCTTTGCAACGTGAATTTTTACTTTATTTCACCTCATTCTCTAAGATAAGTGAAAATACTGAAAGAGAACATGCTCTACTATAATAAATCACCCCCATTGTGTTTGCAGATGCTACTGGAAAATAAAAATAAACTGGAAAGCAGCCATTTTTAATTTTGTTTATTGCATTATTCCTACACTTTAATAAAAATCAAACAATAAAATAATTTTTAAAAGATATTTGATTAAAAAGTAACATGATGCTTTCCACTGATGTCTTGTGTTTTGAAATCATATGTCTTCCCAAAAAAACTTCATATTTAAATCTTTCATTTTCTCTTGATACACTTTATCAAAATATTCATTCTGGGCAACTGTAAAGTGGCTCTTCCAGTCTCCAGTGATCCCTGCAAGGACAAAACAGTTGATACACAAGGTAGAATGCAGTTTATCAAGTCGCTATCACGCTTTCAAAAAGCTACTACAGGTATATTTAGTCTGTTTAAGGCCCCCTGAACACCAGAAATGTGCTATAAGTCATGTAATGGTCAGAATATGAATTTGTTCTGATCATTGGAAGTGTTAGATGCCCATTTAGGCACTTACCCCATTTTTACTTTCTGCTATAAAACATACCCAATGAAAAAAATAAAAAAAAAAAAATCGAATTTCTTCATCAATTTAGGCCAATATGTATTCTGCCACATTTCTGGTAAAATAAAATACCAATAAGCATATATTGATTGTTTTGCGCAAAATTTATAGCGTCTACAAACTATTGGATATTTATTTTTTGTTTATTTTTATTTATTACTAGTAATGGCGGTGATCAGCGACTTTGTGGCAGACAAATCGGACACTAAGTGATAGTTTTTGGGGACCAGTGACACCAATAGAGTGATCAGTGCTAAAAAAATATTTACTGTCACTGTACTAATGACACTGGCTGGGAAGTGGTTAACATCAGGGGCAATCAAAGGGTTAACTGTGTGCTCTGGACTGATGAGTCAAAATTTGAAATATTTGTCTGTAGCAGGAGGCAGTTTGTTCGCTGAAGGGCTAGAGAGTGGTACAATAATGAGGCAAGAGTGAAGCATGGAGGAGGTGCCTTGCAAGTTTGTAGCTGCTTTTCTGCAAATGGAGTTGGAGACTTGGTCAGGATCAATGGTGTCCTCAATGCTGAGATATTCAGAATACTTATCCATCATGCCACATCATTAGGGAGGTTTATGTGATTGACCCTAAATTTATTCTGCAGCAGGACAACGACCCCAACCATACAGCCAATGTCATTAAGAGCTATCTTCAGTGTAAAGAACAAGGAGTCCTGGAAGTGATGATGGTTCAGCCCCCACAGAACCCTGATCTCAACATCAACAAGTCTGTCTGGGATTACATGACGAGACAGAAGAATTTGAGGCAGCCTACATCCATAGAAGATATGTGGTTAGTTCTGCAAGATGTTTGGAACAACCTACCTGCCAAGTTCCTTCAAAAACTGTGTGTTAAGCCCCATACACACGGTCGGATTTTCCGATGGATTCTGTCCTATCGGACAATGTTGTCGGAAATTCCGAGCGTGTGTAGGCACCATCGGACATTTTCCATCGGATTGTCCGACGGACAAAGTTCTATCTCCTGCTCTAAAAATTTTACGACAACAAAGTCCGATCACACCAATTCCGATCGTGTGTAGCGAATTCCGACGGACAAAGTGCCACGCATGCTCAGATCACATTACAAGACCAAAGCTATTGGCTACTAGCCTCTACGTAGTCCCGTCGTAGGCAACAAACGTCACCACGTTCAGAATGATCGGATTTTCCGACAACTTTGTCCGACCGTGTGTATGCAACACCAGTGTCGGACTAAATCCGTCGGACAAAATCCGATGGATTTTGTGGTCGGATTTTCCGACCGTGTGTATGGGGCATAAGTGTACCTAGAAGAATTTGTGTTGTTTTGAAGGTAAACATTGGTCACACCAAATATTGATTAGATTTGGATTTCTCTTTTTGTTCATTTACTTTGCATTTTGTTAATTAATAAAAATAAACTATTAACACTTATCTATTCCTGAAAACATTCTTCATTTACAGAATTTTTTTCACACCTGCCTAAAACTTTTGTACAGTACGTCAACAAAAGATTTCATCATGCATGCTTACATTGCTTATTTAGTTGTGTCCAGATTTCAAAGTAAACGTAAAAGCGTATTTCCATTTTTGCAGGCAAATTGGGGTAACACCTACTGTATATACCCATAACAACAGCTTTAAA
This sequence comes from Lithobates sylvaticus, assembly GCA_028564925.1. Taxonomy (NCBI): domain Eukaryota; kingdom Metazoa; phylum Chordata; class Amphibia; order Anura; family Ranidae; genus Lithobates; species Lithobates sylvaticus. The sequence continues at coordinate 121,992,190 of CM053035.1, read as the reverse complement.
AAAAAGTGCTGGTTACCTTTTTAATGTGTTTTACATGCCTACATTTTCCTACATGCTATCCCTGCTTTGTAATGTTTAGGAGGGGGCCGTAAAGTAATATTTAACTTAATTATATCTGTCCGTACTGTGTTCAGGGTTTTTCATTATTAGTTGTAAAGTAGATGCATATTGTAACCCTTGACTGTTGCATAACAGATGTGTTTACCACCCTATTACCTAACCCAACCTCTTAACCTTACTCTTATTGATTGAGACCACACCAAGGTTGGAGTAACAAAAGGCCGTAGCAGCCTACTTTATTTAAACAAATATATATATCTTCAAATTAACATAAACATACAAGAAAACATCTGTTAGTCAACCCATAAATCTATCTAGCGTTGGTCTATGCAGGAACTTCGTAACCATCTGTGGAAAGAACAATATTGCACTGCGGTCCCTCTCCAAGTGTATTAATAGGCCTCAAGCCGACAGGCTGGCTCAGAGACAACCACTGACCGCAGTGTCCCCATTACCACTTCCCGGCTAACCTCCGTTAGCCGAAAACCACCATCAGGACCCATACCAACAATAGTTCCCGAACTCTTCCTTCTGACATATCATCCTTCTCCTGCAAAGACCAATGCCCACCACAGCACACATGGGTAACCACCTTACCCCTGGGTGCCCCTCCACACCCGAAGTGCTCTCTGAAAACTTCCTGTAAACCCAACACCCACATATCTATCCCCACATCATTCAGATGCACCCCATCATTCCTCAGGTATCTCCAAATCTCAAACTCCAATTCCAAGTGCCTAATAGCCAACCCCCCATTCCTCACCATGAACTTGCTCACCTCCCTGTTGATCTTCCTCCGGGCTCTGTTAACACCCTCCACCGATCTGGCCATCCTCCATGTCGTACGAGCCACCATGTCCGACCAGACAATGACCATCTCAGGAAATTCCACCATTAAACGCCACACATCAAATTTGATGTCTCGCATGATGTCCACCATGGATCTAACCCCCAAATCATTGCCGCCTACGCACAAAACTAAAACGTCAGGCGGTCTGTCCCTTTGCGCATAAAGACCAACCTACCCCACAACATTCCCGGGACACCCAACCACCTGATGCAAGCCTCCCGTCTAGAAAAATCCAACTGCCTGCCTTCATATTTAACATCTCCCCTCCGAGCCCCCCAGCACACATAGGAATGGCCCATTATCCAGACCAGATCTGCCACTGAACCTAAAATTAGAAGAGAACAAAAACCATACCATGACCACTAGTATTCTGATCCACACCCAGGCAAACTGAAAATGACTTCCCACACTACTATATTAAAACCCCACCACCAGGTGGGGCCGAACATATGACTGGACTGATGGCATATTTTGATGACATAAATATATACAGTATGTATTATAAATACGTTTTCCTCTTTATGTGTCTGTATATCACAGATTTTCACCTCTCTCGAAGTAGTGAATTTTTATTTTAAAAACACACTGAGAATATTTACAGCCAACCCATCATTTGTTGACACTTCATTATTGTTGTATTATTATATCTTGTGACTTGTACAATATAATAACAGGATTGATGGATGGTAGGCATAACATAGTGGTATGAAAAAATACTATACCAAAACGTTATTTGATTTTTTTTCTGTTTCATAATTTTTTTTTATTGAAAGTGTTTTACAAAAGGTAAAGAGGTAGACAGAAACATACAAAAATAAGGCGTACCATCGGCCTCGCTTGGATCATCTAAGAGTGAACAGTAGGGATTCGGATTACCGTTACAAACTTCAAAAAAGGGGGGGGGGTAGAGATCCCAAATCGCAAATGCAAATGGCAGGAAGAGAATAGCGAATACCAACAAACACAAAACATGGTCCTTCAACCATCCATTAAAGGCAACCAATGAGAACACAGAATTATATAACACATCAAATTTAATTGGTACAAAAGTAAAAGGTGTATACATCACCAGTAAAAACACATATTATCAAAAACATGTCAATATGCTCATTGTTGTTGCATTCATGGTCTATCTTGGCAGGTACCCAATGCGTTTCAGGACAACGTAGGTCCCTTCATCAGGGACGTATAAACATAGATCACAAAAGATATTGCATTCTATAAAAAAATAGTTACTCTGATGGACTGGTGACAGGTACTCGGGTACTCCGATGGGCTGGTGACAGGTACTCAGGTACTCCGATGGCCTGGTGACAGGTACTCAGGTACTCTGATGGGTGGTGACAGGTACTCTGATGGGCGGTGACAGGTACTCAGATGGGCTGTGATAGGTACTCAGATGGGCTGTGATAGGTACTCAGATAAACTGTGACAGGCACTTAGGTACCCAGATAGGATGTGACAGGTACTCAGGTACTCAGATGGGCTGTGACAGGTACTCAGATGGGCTGTGACAGGTGCTCAGGTACTCATGTACTCAGATTAACTGTGACAGGTACTCAGGTACTCAGATGAACTGTGACAGGTATTCAGATGGACTGTGACAGGTACTCAGGTACTCAGATGAACTGTGACAGATACTTAGGTACTCAGATGGGATGTGACAGGTACTTAGGTACTCAGATGACCTGTGACAGATACTCAGATGGGCTGTGACAGGTGCACAGGTACTCATGTACTCAGATGAACTGTGAATGAATGAATGAATGAATGAGTGACTTGTATAGCAATACCTATGTGAACCAAATTGCCTCAGGGCGCTTTTTGCAGGTGGTGTCCATCTGCGGTATAGCGCGGTCATTTACCCCGTAGGGTCCCGACACGCTTACAACAGGTAACTCAGGTACTTGGGTACTCAGATGAACTGTGACAGGTACTCAGATGGACTGTGACAGGTACTCAGATGAACTGTGACAGGTACTCAGGTACTCAGATGGACTGTGACAGGTACTCGGGTACTCAGATGGACTGTGACAGGTACTCGGGTACTCAGGTGAACTGTGATAGGTACTTGGGTACTCATATGGACTGTGACAGGTACTTGGGTACTCAGATGGACTGTGACAGGTACTTGGGTACTCAGATGGACTGTGACAGGTACTCAGGTACTTGGGTACTCAGATGGACTGTGACAGGTACTTGGGTACTCAGATGGACTGTGACAGGTACTCGGGTACTCAGATGGACTGTGACAGTTACTCAGGTACTCAGATGGACTGTGACAGGTACTCGGGTACTCAGATGGACTGTGACAGGTACTAGGGTACTCAGATGAACTGTGACAGGTACTAGGGTACTCAGATGAACTGTGACAGGTACTCGGGTATTCAGATTAACTGTAACAGATACTCAGGCACTCAGATGAACTGTGACAGATACTCAGGTACTCGGGTACTCAGATGAACTGTGACAGGTACTTGGGTACTCAGATGAACTGTGACAGGTACTCAGATGAACTGTGACAGGTACTTGGGTACTCAGATGGGCTGTGACAGGTACTCGGATGGACTGTGACAGGTACTCGGATACTCAGATGAACTGTGACAGGTACTCAGATGGACTATGACAGGTACTCAGGTACTCGGATTAACTGTGCAAAATGCAGCGTTTTGCATGTAATAGAAGTCAATGGACCCGCATCCAAAACGCAAGTAACGCGTTTTTGCCGCGATTTGCGTTTTGCGTTTTTTATTTTTATTTTTTTCACTGCATATAGCTGGTTGCTAAGCAACCACCGTGTAAAAAAAAAAATACAAAAACGCAAATCGCGGTAAAAACGCGTGTCAAAAAACGCGGCAAGCACCGCAAAAAGCACTGCAAAAACGCTCAAAATCAAAATGCATAGATGTGAATCGAGCCTTAGTATCTCACAGTAAATAGTATCTCACAGTAAATTCCTGGTGATCCTGCCAGTTCATATGGCTCCCCTATTGAGAGTGGCAACACTATGTGGGCCAATCCTCAGTCTTTTAGATTGCCACACTGTCTGTGCATGCTCAATTGCTTCATTTCATGTCTAATGGCGCGTACACACGATCGGAATTTCCGACAACAAAACCATGGATTTTTTCTGAAGGATGTTGGCTCAAACTTGTCTTGCATACACACGGTCACACAAATGTCGGAAATTCCGAATGTAAGAACGCGGTGACGTACAAGACGTACGACGAGCCGAGAAAAAGGAAGTTCATTAGCCAGTGCTGCTCCTTCTGCTTGATTCTGAGCATGCGTGAGCTTTTGTGCGACGGACTTGTGTACACACGATCGGACTTTCCGACAAAATTTGAGAACCTGCTCTCAAACATTTGTGTGCGGAAATTTTGACAGCAAATGTTCGATGGAGCATACACATGGTTGGACTTTCAGACAACAAGCTCAAATCGAATATTTCCAGTCGAAAATTCCGTTTGTGTGTACGCGGCATTAGGAAGCCATACATTTCCATTTTTCTTTTCCCTATTTCTCTCCAGCTAGCTATCCCACCTGACTCTGCAGCTTTTCTTGTAGGGGCAGCTCCAGCAGAGCGATTGACAGCACTTCCTCTTTCCTCCATCTCTAGCCTCCCCAAATGATACACCAGACCTTCTACTGCTGACTGCAGCCCCAACACACTGGTGGTCATGTTATTGACAAAATAAATAAAACCATAAATCAATAAAATATTGTTTAACCACTTCAATAATTGACCTCAGATCTCTCTAAAAAAAGAGGACCTGTCACAGCCCATGCTATCACAAGGGATGTTGTTTATCCCTTGTGATAGCAATAAAATGAATCTAAAAAAAAAAAAAGTACAGTGTAAAAAATAAATTTAATTAAAATAAAATATATATTTTTTAAATGTGCCCTGTTCCCCCATGCTCATGCACAAATGTGAATGCGCACATAGGTCCTGCATGCATATGTAAACGGCGATCGCACCACATGTGAGGTATCGCTACAAACGTCAGAGCAAAAGCAATAATTCTAACACCAGACCTCCTGTGTAACTCTAAACTAGTAACCTGTAAAGGCTTTTAACCACTTCAGCCCCGGAAGTATTGGCTGCTTAATGACCAGGCCATTTTTGCGATACGGCACTGCATCGATTTAACTGACAATTGCGTGGTCATGCGACGCTGTACCCAAACAAAATTGACAACCTTTTTTTCCCACAAATAGAGCTTTCTTTTGGTGGTATTTGATCATCTCTGTGGTTTTTATTTTTTGTGCTATAAACAAAAAAAGAGTGACAATTTTGAAAAAAAAACACTATATTTTTGTACTTTTTGCTGTAATAAATAGCCTCAATTTTTTTTTTAAAAAAAAAGCTAATTTTTTCCTCAGTTTAGGCTGAAATGTATTCTACATATTTTTAGTAATTAAAATCACAAAAAGCATATATTGATTGGTTTGCGCAAAAGTTATAGCGTCTACAAAATAGGGGATAGATTTATGGCATTTTTATTATTATTTTTTCTTTACTAGTAATGGATCTGCGATTTTTATAGAGACTGCAACATTATGGCAGACACATCGGACACCTTTGACACATTTTTGGGTTGATTGATAACTATACAGCGATCAGTGCTATAAAAATGCACTGATTACTGTATACATGTCACTAGCAGGGAAGGGGTTAACACTAGGGGGCGATCAAGGGTTAATTGTGTTCCCTATGTGTGTGTTCTAACTGTGGGGGATGGGACTGACTATAGGAGATGACAGATCGTGGTTCCCAGCTCGTAGGAACTCACAATCTCTTTCTCCTCTCCTCACAGAACTGAGATGTGTGTGCTTACACACATAGTCTCTGTTCTGCCTCTCGTGTCCGTGATCGCTCGTGGCCAGCAGTCATCGCGACCACTGGTCACAAGCATCGGCACCCCCGCAGTGCAGCGCGCACGCATGCCTGCTATCCAGCTTAAAGGGACCGACGTACAGCTACAACGGTTAGCAGGATCGTGCTGACCTGCCGCAGTATAATGATGGCGGCTGGTAGGCAAGTGGTTAAAGCGCCGCCTATGGATAATTTATTGTACTGTAGTTTAGGCAGGAAGAGAGTTTATTCTGGGCATGCTGACTTAGAGGCTGCAGGCTGTGACAGGTTTATCAGGTGGGGTGATAAACTCCATCTTCAGCTTTGGAGAGCTTTAAAAATCTTTAATAAACATTCTTAATTACAGTATCCAATTGTTATGCCTATAACCTTTATTTTACATTCTTTATATAATATTTGGATCCTGTTTTTCTTTTTACACATGAAGCCACATGACTAGAGCACCAATCGGTTCTGTTGCTCCAGGCACAAGGATGTGTGCAGGATTCATCGCACTCTAGCAGTTATTCCCATATTCCACACTGAGCTACGGAGTAATAGGGTATTGATCTTGTGACCAATGTAAGTAAAAAAAAAAAAAGTTAAGTAAAGTAATTCAATGCACTATTAGTCCACGCATATGCAAATGGGTTTATTGACACTTTAACCCTGTCCCTTCTGGTCTAGGATTCTATAGCTAGTGTTAATTCAGCTTTCAGTAACCAGAATAGGCTAAAGCCAGGTTACCCACAGGTAGTTAGAAGCCCGGTTGCATGGCAGATTAGAAGCTACTAGGAACTAAGAGGCGGAGTAGATAGGATGACCCTGAGTTCTAGTGTCACACTACTGTTTCTGCCGGTGATAGGCTACATTACAGGCTGGTTGGAAAATGGTTGGAAAATCTCCCCATCATCACTGATTCTATTTTCAGATCTTCAACACCAGGATGGACACCCCATTGTGATCATCCTCAGAGTCCCCTGCAACTGGACTTTGATGCAACATTCATCTGGAGGTGTGTATACTTGGGTATATGTGCACAATTCCACCAGGACACCTGTTGCGCCCTTTGTTGCTATTACTGGTTTGTACATTGGATGTATGTACTATTATTAACCCTTTATTGTATAAAGTTTGTATTATTGCTATACTGATATGTTTCTATATACCTATGGTTAATGTTATATGTTGGATGCAGTGGTTTCTCTTCTTCCAGCTACTTTGATTAAATTAAAGCGGAAGTAAACCCATCGATTTAACAGTTTAAAAAAAAAAGGCATGCCGGGAATGCTAACTGCACATTGGCTGTGCTCTCAACCAAACAGTCAAACCATCCAATGGTGTCATAACGGATAACATGTGCAGCACCGTGGCAGTTGAAGATTAAACCGAGGCAAAGATGGCAGCTTCCTTGGCTGAAAACGATAGGGGGGTTTACTTACACTTTAATAGTAATTTCCCAGGAAGGGAATCCCCTCTGCATACAGAGGCCCTGTTCTGGATGGATGCACTGCCAACATTATTATCAAACCCACTCTTCCACTTAGCGAAGGTTCTGACTCTCTTATTTACCTACAGGTTTAGTGTAATATCCTGTTTGGGGAGGGCCATTTCTCAGGACTAGGGATGAGCCGAACACCCCCGGGTTCGGTTCGAACCAGAACCTTCGAACGGACCGAAAGTTCGCGCGAATTTTCGAACCCTATACGTTATAATGGACGCGAACGTTCGAAATCAAAAGTGCTAATTACAACGGCCAATATGCATGTTAATGTCATAAAACAGGTTTGGGGACCCGGGTCCTGCCCCAGGGGACATATATCAATGCAAAAAGAACTTTTAAAAACTAACGTTTTTTCGGGAGCAGTCATTTTAATGATGCATAAAGTGAAAAAAAAAAAGTGAAATTTTCCTTTAAATATGGTACCTGGGGGGTGTCTAAAGTATGCCTGTGAAGTGGCATGTGTTTCCCGTGTTTAGAACTGTCCTTGCACAAAATGACATTTGTAAAGGAAAAAAAGAAGCCATTTAAAACCACTTGCGGCTTTAGGTTTGTTCTTAAGTAGAATCTGAACAGGTACATTATGAAGTGTAGCTCCATCCCAAAAAAATCTATTTTTAAGCTTTTTGGAGAACATAGGGAGGGGTTATCACCCCTGTAACATTTGCTGTCTTTGCACATCTGTTCAGAACATGTCACCTCACTTTCCGTCCCAATGACAAATGTTTTTGGAAAAGTGGGGTTTTAATTGAAACAAGGATTGGTGATAAAGTATCAGTAGAGAGGAGATACCTTTTTCCCAAAGTAAATCTAACAGGATAGAATTTCCCTTCCTAGGGGTAGATTTCCTCTCACTTCCTGTTTTCTCTTTCCATTTGCAAGTACGAGTCGTTTGTAAGTTGGATGTTTGAAAGTAGGGGCCTGGCGTATATACTCTGCAGAAATTTGCCCTATTAGATGTTGGTGTAGCCACAAGACTGGTGGGCACAGGAATGGGCCCTGCTATGAGTTAATAGATCAAGATTTGTAATTGCATGCACCTGTTGAACAGGGCAGAAAAATTGGGGGTGGTGGTGGTGGTGGACGGTGTTGCCACAAGACTGTAAGCTTTCACAGTTACTCTTGGTGGGCGCAGGAATGGGCCCTGCTGTGAGTTATTAGATCAAGATTTGTAATTGCAAGCACCTGATGAACAGGGCAGAAAAATTGGGCCTTTGGCGGTGGTGGTGGACGGTGTTGCCACAAGACTGTAGGCCCTCACAGTTACTCTTGGTGGGCGCAGGAATGGGCCCTGTTGTGAGTTATTAGATCAAGATTTGTAATTGCAAGCACCTGATGAACAGGGCATAAAAATTGGGCCTTTGGCGGTGGTGGTGGACGGTGTTGCCACAAGACTGCAGGCCCTCATAGTTACTCTTGGTGGGCGCAGGAATGGGCCCTGCTGTGAACTATTAGATCAAGATTTGTAATTACCCGCCCCTGTTAAACAGGGGCTGAAAAATTGTGCCTTAGGCACTGGTGCTGGTGCCACAACACTGCAACCCCTCACAGAGACTGTACTTGGAGCACAGCAGTCACACGTGTTGCGAAGCATTTTTTTAAAAAATTGGAAGTACACGCCCCTGTTAAACAGGGGCTGAAAAATTGTGCCTTAGGCACTGGTGCTGGTGCCACAACACTGCAACCCGGCCCTCACAGATACTGTACTTGGAGCACAGCAGTCACACGTTTAGCGAAGCATTTTTTTTAAAAATTGTAAGTACCCGCCCCTGTTAAACAGGGGCTGAAAAATTGTGCCTTAGGCACTGGTGCTGGTGCCACAACACTGCAACCCGGCCCTCACAGATACTGTACTTGGAGCACAGCAGTCACACGTGTTGCGAAGCATTTTTTAAAAAAATTGTAAGTACCCGCCCCTGTTAAACAGGGGCTGAAAAATTGTGCCTTAGGCACTGGTGCTGGTGCCACAACACTGCAACCCGGCCCTCACAGATACTGTACTTGGAGCACAGCAGTCACACGTGTTGCGAAGCATTTTTTTAAAAAATTGTAAGTAAAGTACCCGCCCCTGTTAAACAGGGGCTGAAAAATTGTGCCTTAGGCACTGGTGCTGGTGCCACAACACTGCAACCCGGCCCTCACAGATACTGTACTTGGAGCACAGCAGTCACACGTGTTGCGAAGCATTTTTTTAAAAAATTGTAAGTACCCGCCCCTGTTAAACAGGGGCTGAAAAATTGTGCCTTAGGCACTGGTGCTGGTGCCACAACACTGCAACCCCTCACAGAGACTGTACTTGGAGCACAGCAGTCACACGTGTTGCGAAGCATTTTTTTAAAAAATTGGAAGTACACGCCCCTGTTAAACAGGGGCTGAAAAATTGTGCCTTAGGCACTGGTGTGGTGGCATGGATCATTGAGGAGGAGGAAGAGGATAGTCAGTGAACATAAGAGGACAGTCACTCAGCATCAGCATAGGCAGTCTTGAAGGGATGTGACATTAAAAATTATTCGGTTATATCCGCCTCAGGTGCCTGGTAGCTGGTGGTGATCCAAGACTGATTCATTTTGATGAATGTCAGTCGATCAACCGAGGCGGTGGACAGGCGCACCCTATGATCAGTCACAAATCCTCCAGCAGCACCGAATGTGCGTTCGGAAAGAACGCTGGAGGCAGGACAGGCCAGTAGCTCAATTGCATACTGTGCAAGCTCTGGCCAGTGATCCATCCTCAGGACCCAGTAAGCCAGAGGATTTTCGGTGGGAAAGGTGTCCAAGTCTGACCTTGCCCCAAGGTATTCCTGCACCATGTATATCAGACGCTGGCGATGGTTGCTGGAACCGATCATACCTTGGGGCTGCGGACTAAAAAATTGTCTGAACGCATCGGTCAGACGTCCACCTTCCCCACCGCTCCTTCTGCCACTGACCGAAGCCTCAGCAACTCGTCGCCCAGGACCAGGAGTTTGTAGCCTCCCAGTTTCTGGGAACGCGTTGCACAGACCTTTCTGCAAGGCCTCCCTGAGATGTCTCATCCTCTGCTCCCTCTGCGACGGCAAGATAAGGTCCGCAACCTTACCCTTGTACCGCGGATCAAGGAGAGTGGCCAGCCAGTAATGGTCCCTCTCCTTGATCCGAAGAACACGAGGATCCTTCCGCAGGCTTTGCAGGATCAGGGAGGCCATGCAGCGTAGGTTAGCTGAGGCATTCGGTCCGGAGTCTTCTGGGTCACTGAGGATGACATGATCGCCAGCCACCTCCTCCCAGCCACGTACAAGTCCACTGGTTTGTTGGGACTGTACATCATCCCTAAAAGACTGCTGCTGCTGATGCTGAGTGCCAGGCTCCACCTCCATGCTCACACAATCCTCCTCCTCCTCCTCCTCCTCCTCCTCATCCTCTTCCTGTGTGATGGGTGGGACAGAAGGAACACTGTCCGGATAAAGGGGGCCTTGAGAGGCAAGGAAGTCCTCCTCTTCCTGCCTCTGTTCTGCCTCAAGTGCCCTGTCCATTATCCCACGCAGCGTATGCTCCAACAGGTGGACAAGAGGGACAGTGTCACTGATGCATGCACTGTCACTGCTCACCATCCTCGTGGCCTCCTCAAATGGTGAGAGGACAGTGCATGCATCCCTGATCATGCTCCACTGACGTGGGGAAAAAAAACCAAGCTCCCCTGACCCTGTCCTGGTGCCGTAGTCGCAAAGGTACTCATTGATGGCCCTCTGCTGCGTGTGCAGTCGCTGCAGCATGGCCAACGTTGAGTTCCACCTGGTGGGCATGTCACATATTAGGCGGTTCTTGGGCAGGTTCAGCTCCTTTTGCAGCTCAGTCAGCCGAGCACTGGCATTATAAGATCGGCGGAAATGCACACAGACTTTCCTGGCCTGCCTCAGGACATCCTGTAAGCCTGGGAACCTGCCCAAGAACCGCTGCACCACCAGGTTGAGGACGTGAGCCATGCAGGGCACATGGGTGAGCTGCCCCTGTCGCAGGGCGGAGAGGAGGTTGGTGCCATTGTCAGAAACGACCATTCCTGGCTTAAGCTGACGTGGCGTCAACCACCTCTCGGCCTGCCCCTGCAGAGCTGCCAGAACCTCTGGCCCAGTGTGGCTCCTGTCCCCCAAACACACCAGCGCAAGCACGGCATGGCATCTTTTTGCCTGCGTACTTGCGTAGCCCCTTGTACGCCTACGGAGCACCGCTGGTTCCAAGGACAGAGCACTGGAGGAAGAAGAAGAGGAGGGGGTGGAGGAGAGAGGTGTGTCACAACCAGTAGCAGTAGTCGCGTTTTGGAGGCGTGGTGGCGGAACAACCTCCAACACTACTGCACCTTGTCCTGCATCCCTCCCAGCTGCCAATAGAGTGACCCAATGGGCCGTGAAAGAAAGGTACCGTCCCTGTCCATGCCTGCTGGACCATGAGTCAGCGGTAATATGCACCTTACCGCTGACCGCCCTGTCCAGCGAGGCATGGACATTGCCCTCCACATGCCGGTAGAGAGACGGAATCGCCTTCCGCGAGAAAAAGTGGCGTTTGGGAACCTGCCACTGAGGAACCGCACATTGAACAAACTCACGGAAGGGGGCCGAGTCTACCAACTGAAAAGGCAGCAGTTGAAGTGCTAGCAATTTAGCAAGGCTAGCATTCAACCGCTGGGCATGTGGATGGCTGGGAGTGTACTTCTTTCTACGGTCCAGCAGCTGGGGCAGGGAAATTTGCCTGCTGCAATCGGACGTCGGTGTACTGCAAGTACTTGGTTGTGACACACCTAATTCTACACCTTCAGTCCTCTCAGAGCAGCTTTCAGAGAGGACTGAAGGTGTAGTGGGGATGGAGATCCCAGCTGAGGAGGAGCAAGGAGAGGTCCGCTTAGTTCTTTGGTGTGGGTCTTTTATGTGTGCCTGCCAACGAGCTGCATGGCAGGTCGCCATATGTCTGGTCATGCTTGTCGTGCCCAAGCGGCTGATGTTTTGGCCACGCGAGATACGCTTGAGACAAATATTGCAAATAGCAGTGGTGCGATCTGCTGCACTCATCTCAAAAAAGGCCCACACCAAAGAACTTTTCTGATAACGTGCAGAGGCAGCGCCCTGCACAGGCGGAGCTCTGCGGTGTTGTACAGTTGCTGTGCTGGCCTCTACCTGGCCTCCAGGGGGCATCCTGCCTCGTTGGACATGTGACGCCGCATCCTCCTCCTCCTCGTCCTCCTCCTCATCCTCTCTCCCTTGAGGCACCCACGTGGAGTCAGTGACCTCATCATCCCCTCCCTCTTCACCACTAGAGCAAACCTGGCAGTAAGCTGCAGCTGGTGGAACAGTACTGCCAGATTCCTCAAGCTGGGTATCGTCATCCGAGCCTTCGAATCGTTGGGCATCCTCCTGGAGCATGTACCCAACACTGTGCTCAAAGAGTTCGGGGGACTCCTCAGGAGGACATGGTGGGTCTAGGGAAGGGGTGGCTGATGATGCTCTGTCAGTACCCTGAGCCTGGGTGAGAGAGGATGAGGAGGATGAGGAGGGCTTGGTCATCCATTCTACCAAGCCTTCAGCATGATGCGGCTCCACATGTCCAGCTGCCGAAAACAAAGACGCGCGTGTCCCATGGCCACGTGCTGATGACGATGCACGACCACGTCCACGTCCACGGCCACGTCCACTAGAAACAGAGCCTGCCTGCCCTGTGTTCTTGGCTCTGCACGCTCTGCCTCCCCTTGGCGGTCTTCCAGCCATTGTAGTCGGTAGTCCTGTGGGTGCTGCTGAGAAGAATATATAGGAGCTCTGTGTGATGCCACTAACACACTAGAAGTCCTATGGGTGCTTCTGCAAAGAAAATAGAGGAGCTCTGTGTGATGCCACTAACACACTAGAAGTCCTGTGGGTGCTGCTGAGAAGAATATATAGGAGCTCTGTGTGATGCCACTAACACACTAGAAGTCCTATGGGTGCTTCTGCAAAGAAAATAGAGGAGCTCTGTGTGATGCCACTAACACACTAGAAGTCCTGTGGGTGCTTCTGCAAAGAAAATAGAGGAGCTCTGTGTGATGCCACTAACACACTAGAAGTCCTGTGGGTGCTGCTGAGAAGAATATATAGGAGCTCTGTGTGATGCCACTAACACACTAGAAGTCCTATGGGTGCTTCTGCAAAGAAAATAGAGGAGCTCTGTGTGATGCCACTAACACACTAGAAGTCCTGTGGGTGCTTATGCAAAGAAAATAGAGGAGCTCTGTGTGATGCCACTAACACACTAGAAGTCCTGTGGGTGCTGCTGAGAAGAATATATAGGAGCTCTGTGTGATGCCACTAACACACTAGAAGTCCTATGGGTGCTTCTGCAAAGAAAATAGAGGAGCTCTGTGTGATGCCACTAACACACTAGAAGTCCTGTGGGTGCTTATGCAAAGAAAATAGAGGAGCTCTGTGTGATGCCACTAACACACTAGAAGTCCTGTGGGTGCTGCTGAGAAGAATATATAGGAGCTCTGTGTGATGCCACTAACACACTAGAAGTCCTATGGGTGCTTCTGCAAAGAAAATAGAGGAGCTCTGTGTGATGGGACTAACACACTTCAAGTCCTATAGGTGCTTCTGGGAAGAAAATAAAGGTCTGTGTGATGGGACTAACACACTTCAAGTCCTATAGTTGCTTCTGGGAACAAAATATAGGATCTCTGTGTGATGGGACTAACACACTTCAAGTCCTATAGGTGCTTCTGGGAACAAAAATATAGCTCTGTGTGTGTGATGGGACTAACACACTTCAAGTCCTATAGGTGCTTCTGGGAACAAAATATAGCTCTGTGTGTGTGATGGGACTAACAAACTTCAAGTCCTATAGGTGCTTCTGGGAACAAAATATAGCTCTGTGTGTGTGATGGGACTAACACACTTCAAGTCCTATAGGTGCTTCTGGGAACAAAATATAGCTCTGTGTGTGTGATGGGACTAACACACTTCAAGTCCTATAGGTGCTTCTGGGAACAAAATATAGCTCTGTGTGTGTGATGGGACTAACACACTTCAAGTCCTATAGGTGCTTCTGGGAAGAAAATATAGCTCTGTGTGTGTGATGGGACTAACACACTTCAAGTCCTATAGGTGCTTCTGGGAACAAAATATAGCTCTGTGTGTGTGATGGGACTAACACACTTCAAGTCCTATAGGTGCTTCTGGGAAGAAAATATAGCTCTGTGTGTGTGATGGGACTAACACACTTCAAGTCCTATAGGTGCCTCTGGGAACAAAATATAGCTCTGTGTGTGTGATGGGACTAACACACTTCAAGTCCTATAGGTGCTTCTGGGAAGAAAATATAGCTCTGTGTGTGTGATGGGACTAACACACTTCAAGTCCTATAGGTGCTTCTGGGAACAAAATATAGCTCTGTGTGTGTGATGGGACTAACACACTTCAAGTCCTATAGGTGCTTCTGGGAACAAAATATAGCTCTGTGTGTGTGATGGGACTAACACACTTCAAGTCCTATAGGTGCTTCTGGGAACAAAATATAGCTCTGTGTGTGTGATGGGACTAACACACTTCAAGTCCTATAGGTGCTTCTGGGAACAAAATATAGCTCTGTGTGTGTGATGGGACTAACACACTTCAAGTCCTATAGGTGCTTCTGGGAACAAAATATAGCTCTGTGTGTGTGATGGGACTAACACACTTCAAGTCCTATAGGTGCTTCTGGGAACAAAATATAGCTCTGTGTGTGTGATGGGACTAACACACTTCAAGTCCTATATGTGCTTCTGGGAACAAAATATAGCTCTGTGTGTGTGATGGGACTAACACACTTCAAGTCCTATAGGTGCTTCTGGGAAGGAAATAAAGGTCTGTGTGATGGGACTAACACACTTCAAGTCCTATAGGTGCTTCTGGGAACAAAATATAGCTCTGTGTGTGTGATGGGACTAACACACTTCAAGTCCTATAGGTGCTTCTGGGAACAAAATATAGCTCTGTGTGTGTGATGGGACTAACACACTTCAAGTCCTATAGGTGCTTCTGGGAAGGAAATAAAGGTCTGTGTGATGGGACTAACACACTTCAAGTCCTATAGGTGCTTCTGGGAACAAAATATAGCTCTGTGTGTGTGATGGGACTAACACACTTCAAGTCCTATAGGTGCTTCTGGGAACAAAATATAGCTCTGTGTGTGTGATGGGACTAACACACTTCAAGTCCTATAGGTGCTTCTGGGAACAAAATATAGCTCTGTGTGTGTGATGGGACTAACACACTTCAAGTCCTATAGGTGCTTCTGGGAACAAAATATAGCTCTGTGTGTGTAATGGGACTAACACACTTCAAGTCCTATAGGTGCCTCTGGGAACAAAATATAGCTCTGTGTGTGTGATGGGACTAACACACTTCAAGTCCTATAGGTGCTTCTGGGAAGAAAATATAGCTCTGTGTGTGTGATGGGACTAACACACTTCAAGTCCTATAGGTGCTTCTGGGAACAAAATATAGCTCTGTGTGTGTGATGGGACTAACACACTTCAAGTCCTATAGGTGCTTCTGGGAAGGAAATAAAGGTCTGTGTGATGGGACTAACACACTTCAAGTCCTATAGGTGCTTCTGGGAACAAAATATAGCTCTGTGTGTGTGATGGGACTAACACACTTCAAGTCCTATAGGTGCTTCTGGGAACAAAATATAGCTCTGTGTGTGTGATGGGACTAACACACTTCAAGTCCTATAGGTGCTTCTGGGAAGAAAATATAGCTCTGTGTGTGTGATGGGACTAACACACTTCAAGTCCTATAGGTGCTTCTGGGAAGAAAATATAGCTCTGTGTGTGTAATGGGACTAACACACTTCAAGTCCTATAGGTGCCTCTGGGAACAAAATATAGCTCTGTGTGTGTGATGGGACTAACACACTTCAAGTCCTATAGGTGCTTCTGGGAAGAAAATATAGCTCTGTGTGTGTGATGGGACTAACACACTTCAAGTCCTATAGGTGCTTCTGGGAACAAAATATAGCTCTGTGTGTGTGATGGGACTAACACACTTCAAGTCCTATAGGTGCTTCTGGGAAGAAAATATAGCTCTGTGTGTGTGATGGGACTAACACACTTCAAGTCCTATAGGTGCTTCTGGGAACAAAATATAGCTCTGTGTGTGTGATGGGACTAACACACTTCAAGTCCTATAGGTGCTTCTGGGAACAAAATATAGCTCTGTGTGTGTGATGGGACTAACACACTTCAAGTCCTATAGGTGCTTCTGGGAACAAAATATAGCTCTGTGTGTGTGATGGGACTAACACACTTCAAGTCCTATAGGTGCTTCTGGGAAGGAAATAAAGGTCTGTGTGATGGGACTAACACACTTCAAGTCCTATAGGTGCTTCTGGGAAGAAAATATAGCTCTGTGTGTGTAATGGGACTAACACACTTCAAGTCCTATAGGTGCCTCTGGGAACAAAATATAGCTCTGTGTGTGTGATGGGACTAACACACTTCAAGTCCTATAGGTGCTTCTGGGAAGAAAATATAGCTCTGTGTGTGTGATGGGACTAACACACTTCAAGTCCTATAGGTGCTTCTGGGAACAAAATATAGCTCTGTGTGTGTGATGGGACTAACACACTTCAAGTCCTATAGGTGCTTCTGGGAAGAAAATATAGCTCTGTGTGTGTGATGGGACTAACACACTTCAAGTCCTATAGGTGCTTCTGGGAACAAAATATAGCTCTGTGTGTGTGATGGGACTAACACACTTCAAGTCCTATAGGTGCTTCTGGGAACAAAATATAGCTCTGTGTGTGTGATGGGACTAACACACTTCAAGTCCTATAGGTGCTTCTGGGAACAAAATATAGCTCTGTGTGTGTGATGGGACTAACACACTTCAAGTCCTATAGGTGCTTCTGGGAAGGAAATAAAGGTCTGTGTGATGGGACTAACACACTTCAAGTCCTATAGGTGCTTCTGGGAAGAAAATATAGCTCTGTGTGTGTGATGGGACTAACACACTTCAAGTCCTATAGGTGCTTCTGGGAACAAAATATAGGAGCTCTGCCTGCCTGCCACGAACACACTACAAGTCCTATAGGTGCTTCTGGGAACAAAATATAGGAGCTCTGCCTGCCTGCCACGAACACACTACAAGTCCTATAGGTGCTTCTGGGAACAAAATATAGGAGCTCTGCCTGCCTGCCACGAACACACTACAAGTCCTATAGGTGCTTCTGGTAACAAAATATAGGAGCTCTGCCTGCCTGCCACGAACACACTACAAGTCCTATAGGTGCTTCTGGTAACAAAATATAGGAGCTCTGCCTGCCTGCCACGAACACACTACAAGTCCTATAGGTGCTTCTGGTAACAAAATATAGGAGCTCTGCCTGCCTGCCACGAACACACTACAAGTCCTATAGGTGCTTCTGGTAACAAAATATAGGAGCTCTGCCTGCCTGCCACGAACACACTACAAGCCCCTCTTTCTCAATCAATCTTTGTAACTGAATCTATCTAACTCAATCTCTGTAAGTGAATCTCTCTACCTAACTAAATCCAGCAGAGTGTCACAGAATCAGCCTGCTCAATCTGCGCCGGAACAGCATGTGACCGGCGCAGACGGCGTGGCGGCCTTTTATAGGGGGGGGCGTGTACTACAGCCCCTGAGCTGTAATTGGCTACAGGCGTCCTGCCTGTAGCCAATTATGGCTCTTCGAGTTTCCGGGGCTGTGATTGGCCAAGCATGCGGGGTCACAGTGCATGCTTGGCCAATCATCAGCCAGCAATGCACTGCGCCGGCCGCGCCGGCCGCAATGCATTGCGGGGCCGCTCGCATCACACGAACGTGATGCGAGCGGCCAAAATAGTTCTGGGCTCGCCGAGCGAGCGATCGCCCGGTGCTCGATGCGAACGTGGGTTCGCATCGAGCACCGGGCCCATCCCTACTCAGGACACCCTCCCCCGAAAAGAAAGCTACAGGTGATTATATTCATATATACATTCTGTACCGTTAAAGTCACTTTTTTTGTTTTGTCTTCAATTATATTAGAAATGTGGTATATTGTATCATTCATCTGACATCCAGTATTCATATTTCTTTGTATAAACCACAATCATGAAAAGTGCATGAAAATGATGGTGCTAACAATGACAGCATATATTAAATCAGATTTTTACCTTTGCGCATAAAAGAACCTTTGGTTTGATCTAAAAAATCCTGAGGAAGTAAACTGTAGTTGGACATCTTGTTCTCTTTCATTGCTTTAAAAGATGAATTGTTTACAACTAAATCAGTCTGTGCTTCATGTAAATCTTTCCCCAAAAATGCACAAATTTTTCCCACACTTCCTCTGAGATCCTGGATAAAGAGCAAAATCATTAGTAGAAGTATCAATTTGCCAAAGCATTGCATCTTTAACATAATTTAAATGCAGCATATGCCTATAGTTTGAAACACAAACAAAAACGACAACCCTTTAATGCATGAACCTGGGTACTCTGTATTCAGTTTATTGGTACATTATACCAATAAATATTGCCTGATTACTGAAGTAAAAAAGACGCAGTATAAATAGCCAGGGTGGGGCGAAACATATTGGGGAATGGCCGGATGAATCGAGTTGAGGCTGGTTTTACCTGCTAACTAGGGATGAGCCGAACACCCCCGAGTTCGGCTCGCACCAGAACCCGCGAACGGACCTAAAGTCCGTGCGAGCATTAGAACCCTATTAGTTACAATGGATGCGAACGTTCGAAATCAAAAGTGCTAATTTTAAAGGCTAATATGCATGTTACTGTCATAAAAAGTGTTTGGGGACCTGGGTCCTGCCCCAGGGGACATGTATCAATGCAATTTTTTTTTTTTAAAACTGCCGTTTTTTCAGGAGCAGTGATTTTAATAATGCTTAAATTGAAACAATAAAAGTGTAATATTCTTTTAAATTTCGTACCTGGGGGGTGTCTATAGTATGCCTGTGAAGGGGCGCATTTTTCCTGTGCTTAGAACTGTCCCGGCAAAAAGTGTAATTTTTGCAGGAAAAAAAGCTATTTAAAATCAAAATCGCGGCTAATGTATTGACGGCTCCCGTAACACAGAGAACAGTCATTCATTGAAAGCCATTCATAAAAAATTTAAAAAAAAGCGTGGGGGTCCCCCCAAATTCAATAACCAGGCCCTTCAGGTCTGCTATGGATATTAAGGGGGACCCCAGCCCAAAAAAAAAAAAAAAAAAATGGCGTGGGGTCCCCCTCAAAATCCATACCAGACCCTTATCCGAGCACGCAACCTGGCTGGCTGCAGGAAACGAGAGCGCCCCCCCTCCTGAACCGTACCAGGCCACATGCCCTCAACATTGGGAGGATGCTTTGGGGGTCTGAGACCCCCAAAGCACCTTGTCCCCATGTTGATGAGGACAAGGGCCTCTTCCCCACAACCCTGGCCATTGGTTGTGGGGGTCTGCGGGTGGGGGGCTTATCGGAATCTGGAAGCCCCCTTTAACAAGGGGACCCCAGATCCCGGCCCCCCCAGTGTGAAATGGTAGGGGGGTACAAAAGTACCCCTACCATTTCACCAAAAAAGTGTCAAAAATTTTAAAAATGACAGGAGACGGTCTTTGACAATTCCTTTATTAAAATATTCTTTCTGCGAGCGGCCCAAGTAGTTCTGGGCTCGCCGAGCGGGCGAATGCCCGATGTTCGATTCGAACATGGGTTCGAATCGAACACCGGGCTCATCCCTACTGCTAACTACTCAGGTCGGGCCAGGAGAGGTGTCACGCTTTTTCTTTCTATTTCTATAGTGTGTTTTAGGTCTGGATAAACCTCTCCCCAGCCTGCACCCTCACTAGTCAGCAGAATCCAACTTACTGGACCTTATAAGCCTGAGGAGTGCCTAAACATTTATCCTGGGTCACAGTGAAGTTAAAAACAGTTCACTTAGTTTACTTTCCTTCTTTTTCTTTTTAATAACAAATCATCAATTGCAAATATTCAAATACCTGATACAGGACACAGCCATACTGCTACATGAGTACATTTATATTTAAATATCAACCTTAAATGTTGCGTCATTTCAATGAATCATGCGATTCAAGAAATGATAGACTGATGATGATAATAAGAAAGACAGAATAATCATAATTGGAAAAAATAGTTAGAGAGTTTAATCATTAACCACTTCATTACCCAGCCATCTCCCATCCTGGGCGGGCGTCATATGACGTCCTCGGACTACCGCCGCTACTGCGGGCCCCTGGGGGCCCGCAGAGCGGCGAACAGAGATCTGGCATGTCCCTCGGGACACAGCCGTTCCCCGATGGGGGTAATGAGTGGGTGGCAGAGCGTGGGGAGCAGCATGACCGGCTGTATCCAATCACAGCCGGTTACTATGCAGAGCTCTGTGTGTGGCGGCGTGCACGGCGCCTGCGCGCGCCCCCGGGGGCGCAGCAGCACGGCGATCAGGGCTGAGGCTTTTCTCTTGGATACAGCCAAGCCCCAATCATTTAAGCAAAATACTTGTGTGTAACCGCTGTTGCTGGGTTCTCCTCTTCACACACCGATCCAGTGTGAGGAGGAGATCAGCTAACAGTGAGTTTACACATGCGCGTTCCTCCTTTCCTATGTATCCCAGTATATGCAGAGCTTAGATGGATCACTCCTTTACATTCCAATGAATGGGTATCAGGGACCGCTCAAATGCAGGGGTAACCGGACATAAAGAGGGATAAAAATGTTTTTTAAAAAAAAAGCCAGAAAAGGAAAAAAAAAAAAAAAAAAAAATCCTCCCCCCCCAAAATCCGTATCAGACCTTTATTTGAGTATGCAGCTCAGCAGATCAGGAAAGGGGTGGGGAAACAAGCGAGCGACCCCTCCTCCTGAACCATATCAGGCCACAAGGGACAAGGGCTTCTTCCCAACAACCCTGGGCTGTGGTTGTGGGGGTCTGCGGGCAAGGGGCTTATCGGAATCTGGAATCCCCCTTTAACAAGGGGGCCTCCAGTTCTGGCCCCCTCCCTATGTGAATAATATGGGGTACATTGTACCCCTACCCATTCACCAAAAAAGTGTCAAAAATAAATAAAGACAGGAGGAAGTTTTTGACAATTCCTTTATTTTAAAAATGTAAAAACAATGTCCCCAAAGTAGATCCATTGTCAATCATGATGCCCGCCATACCGCCGGACCCGAATGAATGCTGCTCACAATGAAGGCTACCTGCCGAATGCCTGCTCCACCATTTGACAGTTCTTAAATAGATAAGGGACAGGCCCACCTGGTGACGACACCTGGTGAAACCGACCCCCTGTGACATCACTGACCGGTGCATTTAAGAACTGTCAAATGGCAGAGCAGGCATTTGGCGGTTAGCCTTCGCTGCGGGCACAGCATTTTTTTTCTTTTTTCAGGTCCGGCGGTGCGGCAGGCGGGGGGGGCATTGTTTTTTTGTTTTTTTTTAAATAAAGGAATTGCCAAAAACTGCCTCCTGTCTATTTATTTTTGACACTTTTTTTTGGTGAATGGGTAGGGGTACATATTACCCCATACTCATTCACATGATGGGTGGGATCTGGGGGCCCCCTTTAACGGGGGCTTCCAGATTCTGATAAGCCCCCTTGCCACAGACCCCCACAACCACCACCCAGGGTTGTCGGGAAGAGGACATTGTCCCCATCAACATGCAGAGCCCTCCTGCCCCAAAGCACCCCCCCATGTTGAGGGCATGTGGCCTGGTATGGTTGGGGGAGCGCTTATTCGTCCCCCCCTTCCTGTCCTGTCAGGCTGCATGCTGAGATAAGGCTCTGGTATAGATTTTGGGTGGGGACCCCACACTTTTCTTTATTTTGGCGTGGGGTTCCCCGTAACCACTTCAGCTCCCGAAGGTTTTACCCACTTCCTAACCAGGCCATTTTTGCGATACAGCACTGCGTCGCTTTAACTGACAATTACGCAGGTGTGAGATGTTGTACCCAAACAAAATGTATCTCCTTTTTTCCCACAAATAGAGATTTCTTTTGGTGGTATTTTATTACCTCTGCGTTTTTTATTTTTTTTGCGCTATAAAACAAAAAAAAGACCGACAATTTGGAAAAAAAATATGATATTTTCTACTTTCTGCTATAATACAGATCCAAAAAATATCCTACCGAGCGCCCTGCAAAATCAGTGTTTGCCGAATGGGTAAACAGGCAATGTTTGGGCTAAACTTTTGCTTGGCTCGAACTGTTCGCCCAACTCTAGTTCTCTGTTAGTTCACTGACAGGCACTTTGTGTAGACCCATGTGCAGTTTGACTCCTAGCAGCCATCTTGGGCTTGTTGGGCTCAGGTGTCTGTACATGTGTTGATGTCAGTTCTTTGGTTGACGCAGTCTTTTATGGCAATTAAATCCTCCCACAAGACTGCTCTGGTATGCATTCTATTTTAACCGCTTCCCGACCGGCGCACGACGATGTACGTCGACAGAATGGCACGGACAGGCATAAGGGCGTACAGGTACGTCCCCTTTTAGATGCCGCCAAGTCATCGAGCACGCCTAGCAACTAGTGACGCCGATCTCTGCTCCCTGTGATTGGAGCAGAGATCAGCATTCACTAGCTGACAGCCACGCCCCCCCACAGTTAGAAACACGCCTCTAGGAACATGTAACCCCTACACTGCCACCTAGTGGTTAACCCCTTCACTGCCAGTGTCATTTACACAGGAATCAATGCATTTAAATAGCACTGATTGCTGTATAAATGACAATGGTCCCAAAAATGTGTCAACAATGTCCGATGTGTCCGCCATAATGTCGCAGTCACAATAAAAATCGCTGATCGCCGCCATTACTAGTAAAAAAAAATTATTACTAAAAATGCTATAAAACTATACCCTATTTTGTAAATGCTATAACTTCTGCGCAAACCAATCAATAATCGCTTATTGCAATTTTTTTTTACCAAAAATATGTAGAAGAATACGTATCGGCCTAAACTGAGGAAAAAAAACGTTTTTTTATATATTTTTAGGGGGATTTTTAGGGGCAAATTTATAGCAAAAAGTAAAAAATAATGCGTTTTTTTCAAAAATGTCGCTCTTTTTTTGTTTATAGCGCTAAAAATAAAAACCGCAGGGGCGATCAAATACCACCAAAAGAAAGCTCTATTTGTGGGAAAAAAAGGACGTCAATTTTGTTTGAGAGCCACATTGCACGACCGCGCAATTGTCAGTTAAAGTGACGCAGTGCCGAATCACAAAAAAGTGGTCTGGTCTTAAGCCAGCAAAATGGTCCGGTCTGAAAGTGGTTAACAGAGTACTAAAACTTGCACTGTAACTGCTACCTGAGTAAAAAGGCTGGGCAACCATAGTCTAGATTGAAATTGCACTGAAGAGCTAATCATCACGGAAAGGACCCCAAATATAATAATTCTGACCCTATACCTGATGAAGTTCCTCATAAGTGATATAAAAGAAGTTCTTATTTGTCTTCATTTGCATCCATCCTTTCACATGATCAAACCATGAGCTGTATAGAACTACAAGGAAGGCAAATAAACTATATTAGTCACATATAGTTAAATAGTTTGGTTGAAGAAAGAGATACAAGTCCATCCAGTTCAACCAATAAAAGGAAAAAAATAAAAACATTTTACAATCCTATATATACACACACACACAATTGATCCAGAAGAGGGCAAAAAAAAAAAAAAAAACAAAGCATGATCCAATTTGCTACCGCAGGGGAAAAAATCCTTCCTGATCCCCCAAGAGGCAATTGGATATTCCTGGATCAACTTTACCTATAAATATTAGTATCCAGTTATATTACGTACCATTTTACTCACTGTACTATTGAAGTGTTCCATGTGCTTTGTATACAGTAACTCTTTCGACAATGCTGCATGCACACTTTGTGTTTAGTCCGTGTGTGTCAAATCCTGCTATTTTTGTCTTGTCTTTCAAAATCAGGTTGAAATGTGGCTGCTATTCAGAGTACTGGATGCTATAACACACGTAGTCAGTATTTTGGACATACTGTGCATAACAACCTAAACACGATTTCCACTTGGTACTGCCAACACATATGTCAACTTATCATAGATTTTGAGAAAACAAGACAAACGCTGGGATTTGGCACAGTATAACCACACAGGTTATGGTGAGAGGAGATTTTTCACAATCAAAAACTACTCACTCTACCTACAATGGTCAAGGAAACACATGGGTTTGGCTGGTGTCTAAACAATATGTGTGAGATGCACTTTTCTATGCATTTCTAACCTGCATTTACTTTTATGGTAGCTCGAAATCCTTATGATAGCTTTTATATCCATACACGCAAATGTTGAAGGGATATTTAGTTTAACTACTTCTTTTGGTATTATAGTCAGCTTCCATTTTGTGTGTCTCTAACATCCATTTTGTGAAATATGCTCAAGTCATTTTGTGTGTCTCTAACATCCATTTTATGAAATATGCTCAAGTCATGCTATTCTAGTTTCATTTTTCCATAATACTGTAATCTTCTGTTGAGTTTCATTTCTCGTAAAGCACGTGATATTTTAGAAATAATTAGTTTCACTGTGGGCGTCAGACTGTACTTGTGTGTCTCTGTATATGATTGGATAATCTGTTAAAGGGCGGTACTTTCTGAAAAGCCCTCTTATATCGACACCCAAGAATAAAGATTAGATTTGCTCGGAGAGAAACCTGCTGTGTATATGTTTCTTTATCTCAAAGGGCAAATCTCCCAGATCTGGTATCGGATGTACACCAAACCAAAGCAGACAAATACCCCTAATCTTGATTTATTACCCTTTCAGTTTGGGGGCTCCTCCGGGATCGATTACTATATGTCGCGCGTGAGTAGACTTGATATATATCTTCTCTCACCTTGACCTCTATTTAGAAATCGTTCCTTTAACGGGACCTGTGATTTATGTAGAAATAGTTTTAGACTTTGAAGAAAGTCAAGCGCTGTTGAGAAAACAGCGCCAGCCCTGGGGGGGCTGGATGGGCTTTAGGAAGCCCATTAGATAAGAGCTATTCTGAGTAATAGCAAAATGCTTTAGAAGAAAGCATCTGTTCAGTGTGAACAGGGAGGATTCTGTGTAGTCCTCATTATAAGTCTGCGCAGCCGTCTGTTCGGGATGAACAGTCAGAGAACCTTGGGTAGGTTCCAGGACTTTTGAGAAGTCCGTATATTAATGATAATACAGTACTGTAATTACAAAACAAAACAAAAAGTCTGCTATGGTTTGCTGGAAAAAACCGATCTCTTTGCTTTCTTATCTTTGCGTAGATGATAAGCTAACTTGTAAAATGTCTGTGTGGAATTTGTCAGCGTTTGTAAGGTAAGACAACGCCTTCCACTGCTCCGTGTTATCATAGGACTTAGATTTAAGAGCGACAGACGTGCCTTCCTATGAATTCCGGGTTCTTTTGTGATTGATGGAAGTTCCCGATCGAAACACAGAGTAATGCTACAGTATCCGGTGATGTATTGATGTTTATTCTTAATGATTTATGTATGAATGTTTTGACTAGAAAGTTAGCAGAAAAATAGCAGTGTTAGTAATATTTTCTTAAAGGTAATGATTCATTTTGCTGCTATGCAGGGAAAGTGAAGATTGGGATGTTTGGCTTTTTGCCAACATGGTTCAAGTACTTATATCTCACTAAGCTAATAGATATTGTGAAGAATTGTTTGCGGCATTGGCAGTACAGAACTTGCAAGTACTGTTTGAACCTGTTGGCACTCTGCCAAAAATAAAAAATAAATAATTTGAAAGAAATAAAAAGAATAAAAAACTTTGTTTGGTTGTAAATAATAATGTATGAAGCTTGTCTATAAATAAGATGCTGTGGGAGATCTCTGGCTGGCCCGGGGCTCCCTATGGCATCCTAGCCCAAAAGCTGCCAAGATAGGTTAGCAGAGCCATGGAATGGTGAATTTAGAGGTTAAATTAACTTTCTCCATGCCTTTATCAGGCGCCCGCTTCCTCCCCCCTCACATTCCATAAACCAGATAGGAGCAGCACAGACACAAGGACACAGAGAAAAGCAGAATGAGTTTGAGTTTGAAAAAAAAAAAAAAAAAAAAAAAAAAAAGAAAGAAAGATTTCTTTTTATAAAAGGGATCTTAAAGGGAAATTACCTTGTTCTATATTAACAAAAGAGAAGGTAAGAAAAGTAAAGAAGGCAATTGTGACTATAGGTTTGTGCAGGACCTGAGGGCCATCGATGGCCTAGTGGTACCGATTGCCCCAAAAGTGCCTGATGTGCCATCAATATTTACCGCAATAAATTACGATGCAGAGTATTTTATTGTGATTGATTTATTGAACGCATTTTTATTTCCGTCCCTGTGGATGAGGAGGCACAACCAATCTTTGCTTTATGTTTTTTTTAAAAACCGCCAACTAACATGGTGCAGAATGCCCCAGGGCTATATATAGACTCCCTTGTAGCCTATTCCAAACTACTCTCAGAGCTTGGATACCAGGACATTGTTCATCCCTGCTGCAGTATGTGGATGAATTCCTCGTCTGCAGTTCTACTCGGGTGGCCGCCCTGGAGGATGGGAGAGATCTTTTGAAATGTATTTTTGAAAGTGGTCACAAAGTGTCAAAGAAAAATTGCAATGGTGTCAGAAAAGGTTGAATATTTTGGTTTTGTACTCTCAAAAGGAGAAAGGAAAGTCAATCACAGAAGAGCTATGGCTCTTGTGGGTCTGCCCCGCCCACTTGCTAAGAAAGACATGTTCACCTTTCTTGGTAATTATGATTGGTTACTGCCGCCAATGAGTACCTGACTGTTCCTACTACAATCTCCTGAGACAAGCCACAGGTTTACACATGCCAGATTGTATAAAATGGTCAAATTAAATGTGCAATGCTTTTGTGTATTTGAAAAATGCTATGGTAATGGCTCCAGGGCTCGGCCTCCCTAACTAGGAAAAATGTTTAATTAGTTTGCAGGAAAAATGTTTCATTTGTTTGCAAGGGAAAATTGTAAGGACGTGTCAGGTGTCCTCGCTCAGGAGCTTGGAGGCAAGTTGCGCCCTATTATTTTTTTTCAAAGATGGTTCCGGTGCAGGTTCAAGGCATGCCTGTGTGTCTCAGAGGCATCCTATTCGATGATGGTTTTGAGATGGCCACTTCTTTCACTCTGGGGCACGACACTACACTTAACACCACCCACAATGTATGAAAAATGTACATACGCAGCACATGTCTGCTCAAAAGGTTGAGCGGCTATGAGTTGATCTTGATGTCCAATCAAAAATTGCACATCAAATATGCTTCTCCCACTTCAGGACCAGCACCAATACAAATGCCCTTTTAGGATTAAAAGGAGAGCAGAATGAGGTTGTGCCACAACATGATTGCATAGACCTCATTCACCAAGACACATCACCCAGGTCTGATGTATCTTCCACAACACTGCAGAGCATACACAGGCCAACAAACAGATAGCCAAGGGAAATGCTCTGGCTGATTAGCTGCTAAACAAGCTGCTACTTCACAAAATGCACAGATCCAAATGCCCATGCTAGTACCAGAATTGTTGTTTTTTTTTTTTTTTGTTTTTTGATCAGGTTCTTTCAGATTTGCAGGTATGGCAAATGAAGCTGATCTCAGAGGTTGGGACAAAATAGGTGTGCAGAAAGATCCAAAGACTGGATTTCTCTGCAAAGAGGGGAAGCCATGTATACCAGTAGCTAGTGCATCACTTTTGTAGCTAGTGCATCACTTTTTATGCATCATTTTTATTTCCCAGTTCCATGGAATAGGTCACAGAGGCTGGAAAGCCACGTGTGAACTATTGGAGAAAGACTTTTACATTACAGAACTTTCCTTGCCAATTTTATGTAGCAAGATGCATCACATGTATCAGGAACAACCCACACAAGGCCGAACATGAACACCTGATATATCCAACAATTCCTTTTACACATTTGCAGATTGACTTCACACACATGCCCAAATTAGGCAAAAGACAGGAATATTTTTTTGGAAATTGTGGACAAGTTCTCAAGTTGAGTTGAACTTTTTTGTCACCACAAAAGAAGATGCACAAACAGTAGTGAGGATCCTCGTTCAGGAAATCATTCCTCGATGGGGATGCCCACTTCTTATAAACTCAGACAGACAATGGACCTACATTTGTATCAAGGGTCTGCCAGGACTGGGTAAAAACTCTCAAGATAGAACGGAAGTTTCACATTCCCTAACACCCTCAAAGCTCAGGGATAGTAGAAAGAATGAACAGAACAATAAAAAGACAGAAATAAGAAAGGCCACAGGAGGAACCTTTGCCAACTGGAAGAAGGTCCTCCCAGCAGTCCTGGCAGAAATAAAAATGACCCTTCCAAGACAACAGTGTATTCACCTTTTGATGTCTTGATGGGTCGATTTTTCCCCACCCCATGGGCCAGAGCACATTTAATGATAGAAAAGGGAGATTTAGACTTATTACAGGAAGAATATGTAAGGTAATTGGTTGAAACATTGTAAACAGTTGAGAGAAATGTTGCTCGCACCTTTTTCTTTTTCTTCACAGGAAACGACTCACCCCTTCAAATTGGGAGACACCGTGGTGGTCCATCAGCTGAACAGAAATAAGAAGCAAGAGTATCCTTTGGACCTCCTACCACAGTGGTTGCAGTGACCAGAACAGCCATCCTAGTGAAAAATTGCCAGTCCTGGATCCATGCCAACAGAGTGAAAAAGGTTGCCCAAAGCCCCAAGAGCAAGAAGGAGATCTTGGATACAGGAGGCCCTCAAGCAGAAGTCCAAGCAGATGAAGGAGTTCCTGGGAAAGCAGGTCCGGCCAGAGAAGATGACCTTGCTTACTTCACCACAGACTTCTGACAAGGCATTCTGCCCACTAATTCTGATCTCTCTGACAGTGTTCCTACCCACCTGGATCACCACTAACTGTATCTACCACCCTGAAGATTTGGGTGCAATTAAAAGTATCTGTGGGAACACAAACACACACACACACACACACAAGAACATTATATTGACACAAGCTAGAACCAAGAGAGAGATTGGAGATAGTTTTACTGATAAGATGCTTTTGCTAAAATTTAAGTATGCTTATGCTAAAAAATCAGGGTATGAAGAATGTTGAATATGTAGCATATTAAGCGCTACGCGGACTGTTATATAAATCCTGTATAATAATAATAATAATAATATTACATCCTAGTACTGCCCGAATTGCCCTTTTGGCTGTACCTTTAAATGTTTCCTCCTTTCTCAATGAGACTCCTCCTGTATTCTTGACTAACATATCCACTCTGTACATAAACAACATTGTTACCTTTCCAATAGCAGGTAGAGGTCATTCCCCTGTTTGGTGTTTTAATTTAGGGAATGAGACACAGACTAACCCCTCTTTCTGCAGCAGGTCAATATTTAATATCTCCATGTGCGAATCCGGAGTCTCTGCCCCTGCCTGCTCACTGTTTCAAGTAATTGACCCAGGGTTAAACTGTACTTTGCATAACTTTTTCTTTTTCTCTAAAAATGTAGGTGAAATATTACACTAATTTATAAATCGCAACACAGGACAAGTACACTCATGAGTTTGTCGCTAAGAGACCTTTTGCACTGGGACAAAGTATCCATGTATGTTGTAGGAAAGTGTGTTATCCCTGGGTGCCCCTCCATGTTAAGGGATGGTGTTACCTTGTATCCTTGTTATCTGTCATGGGAATGGTAGGGGATTATAAAAGGGGGACATCCACTAGAGGCCAGCTCCAGCAGGAAGCTAGGGACATTGCTAAAACATGGAGCCCATTTGCCAATGTAGGATTTGAGCTTGGAGGTATATTTTTATGGTTAAAAGACATTGTCCTTGTTATGGTACTTATCCTTGCTCTGATTCTTTACCTCTGTTTTAAATGTTGCACTTACATAATTGCGCACCTTCGATCTCCTGATGATAAGGTATCTCACATGACATACATGAAGAGTCATCAGGCAATCTATGCCACAGCCCCAAAGAAGTATTAAAGCACAACATAGAATGTAGAGATCATCTTATATGATCTAAGAGGGGATTGAAGGGATATTTAGTTTAACTACTTCTTTTGTATTATAGTCAGCTTCCATTTTGTGTGTCTCTAACATCCATTTTATGAAATATGCTCAAGTCATGCTATTCTAGTTTCGTTTTTCCATAATACTGTAATCTTCTTGTTGAGTTTCATTTCTCGTAAAGCACGTGATATTTTAGAAATAATTAGTTTCACTGTGGGCGTCAGACTGTACTTGTGTGTCTCTGTATATGATTGGATAATCTGTTAAAGGGCGGTACTTTCTGAAAAGCCCTCTTATATCGACACCCAAGAATAAAGATTAGATTTGCTCGGAGAGAAACCTGCTGTGTATATGTTTCTTTATCTCAAAGGGCAAATCTCCCAGATCTGGTATTCGGAGTTTTTCATTTTCTTCCACATCTTTCTGGTTTTGGTTGACATTTTAAACACCCAAACCAAAGCAGACACTATTTAAACAGAGATACCCCTAATCTTGATTTATTTACAAGAATATCCTTAGGGTTCCTCATTAAGTAGATAATCTTAGAAAAATAAATATTAATTAGAGCCAAATTTCACACACCAAGAGACAGACATATGATACAAAATTTAATACAAAGGAGGAAAAGTCTCACTGTATTTAAGGTGTTCCCTAACTAGGAACCTCACTTGATATTGGTAAAAAATAAGTGCTTTATGTAGGTTTGGTTCAATGCTAGTACTATCTTTATGTATATACACTATATTACCAAAAGTATACCTGTACACGCACATGAACTTTAATGGCATCCCATTCAAGGTGTCAGCATACCAAGGCCTTTTGGACAATTACATGCTCCCAACTTTGTGGGAACAGTTTGGGGATGACCCCTTCCTGTTCCAACATGACTGCACACCAGTGCACAAAGCAAGGTCCATAAAGACATGGATGAGTGAGTTTGGGTTTGAGGAACTTGACTAGCGTGCACAGAGTCCTGACCTCAACCCGATAGATCAGCTTTGGGATGAATTATAACGGAGACTGCAAGCCGGGCCTTCTCTTCCAAAATCAGTGCCTGACCTCACAAATGCGCTTCTGGAAGAATGGTCAAACATTCCCATAGACACACTCCTAAACCTTGTGGACAGCCTTCTCAGAAAAATTGAAACTGTTATAGCTGCAAAAGGTGGACCAACTCAATATTGAACTCTACGGACTAAAACTGGGATGCCATTAAAGTTCATGTGCGTGTAAAGGCAGGTGTCCCAATACTTTTGGTAATATGTATAGCGTGTAACATGAAAGTGTTTTTTCTTTTACTCAATACTGTACAGACAAATGTTTGTGGAGACCAGATCATCATATCCACAACATACAGAGAAAAGTATGTGGACACCTTTCCAAATTACTTGGTTCAGGTGTTTCCAGTGAATGGTACTGTCAATGCTACAGCACACAGACTTTTTAGGTCATTGTGCACTTCCAAACCTTTAGATAACAGTTTCGGAAAGACCCCTTTCTGTCCCAGCATAAACTAGCCCCATGCACAAATCCAGGTCCTTAAATAAATTATTTGATAAGTTTGGGGTGGAGGAACTTAGATGGCCTGCATATAACCCTTTTCAACATTTGTGGGATAAATTTGTGTAGCACCCTGATGTTTAGGCAGGATTACTATTAAATTTAGCTGCCAAGTGATAGTTGCCTTGGCCGATTGTTAGAAGGTCAATAGATTTTTGCCCTAATTCTGGAATTGCTGCACTTCTCTCTTCTGTCCCTAGGTGGCCTGGTATCTGGTGACATTAGATAAGAAAAGAGCATTGCAAGGATAGATTAGGAATGAATGGGGTGTCTCAGCCAATGGGCAGAGATTTTCTTGGGACCCTGGGCCTGCTGGGAGAACCTATTTATTTAGGCAGTCAGGTGAAGAAGTGGGAAAACTTCAGCAAGTGCCAAGTCAGGGACCCAGTGGCACAGCAAAGTTAACGCTTGTGGAGTGCCAAGCCAGGGACCTAACGTGTCAGCAGGGGTAACGCTTGAAGAACATCTGTGAGTGCCATGCCAGGGACCCAGCAGGTAAGTGGGGGTGACACTCGAGGAAGATACTGGGTGCTACATTAAAAGAGCTCGGGGATTAAGTGGCTAGTGGATCTGAAATCTAGTGAGAAAGACTGAGAGCTCGTTGAGTGAAGACCCACAGTGAGTGAGTGTGGGGTAAAGAGAACTGTTCGTGTTGCAAACAGTTGAATACCATTAACAATAGTAAGAGCTACAAGATCGTTGCCATAGGAAACAGTGATCCTACCTATACGGATGTGGTGTCCGGCTGGAGGCCATCACCTGTATAGCTGCATACCTATAGAAGTCTCGGAGTCTGCTAATTATCTTTGCATCTACCTAAGGGTGTCCTGGCCCTAACACTCTCTCCCACAGTTCTGTTTAAGAGACAATAAATCCCTTTGCATTAAAAAAAAATGTCTGGGGCCCACCTGTTCATCTTGCATTACACCCACCATGCCTCGTAACCCACTCTACACTGAAGGATGTCAGCTCTCCCTAACCCTGGAAGTAACTATTAGGCCTAAAGAGGTCCGTGACTTTGCTACATTTGATTGCCAATTTTGGACCAGGTCTTCTCATCCAATACCATAACCTGATCTCATAAAATCATTGGTGATAAAAGGGCACCCATTTCCACAAACACATCCCAACATCTTGTGTAAAGCCTTACCAGAGGTTTGGAGGCTGTTATAGCTGCGAAGGAGGGTGGAGGGGTAACTCCATATTAATGCACATTGGTAAGGAATGGAATGTCCAACAAGCTTGTATAGGTTTGATGGCCAGGTGTCTATAAACTTTTGGCCAATTGTGTAAGTTAAAGCAGTTGTAAAGGATATTACACAGAGTGGGGTCCCCTGACGGCCCTCTCGGCTCCTTCTCTTCTGTGTGTGCCCCCATAGCTAGTCACTTGCCATGTGGGCACACCTATGGGCTCACTCCCAAGCCAGGCTGTGTGTGTCCAAAAACACACACAGCCTGGCTTGGATGACCCTGCCCCGATCCCTCCTCACAGGATTTGGTTGACAGCAGTAGGAGCCAATGGCTCCTGCTGCTGGCTCTGTGTCCTGTGAAGAGAGAACACAGACTAGCACTTATGCAGAAGGGCATGGCACTGGATCAGGATAGGACCCATTTTTTCCCTAAAACAGCCCCCCTCAGCCCCCTAATACTTACCTGAGCTCCCTCTCGATCCAGCGATGTCCACGACTGCTCTGTGCAAAACCACTGCACAGAGCAGGTAAGTATAACATATTTGTTATTTTTATAGAAAAAAAACGAGACTTTATAATCACTTTAATGAAAGGAAAGCATTGGTAAAAAAAATTCTTGGCTTTAGAACCACTAAGTAACATACCTTTGCTTTAGATGTGAAAAATGACTTTGCAAAGATGTGGAATGGTAAATGAGAAGAAAGCACTCTTGGAGGGGTAACATCTATGATCTGTGACTGGCCCTGCAGAGTTTCAAACCAAGGAGATCGAAGCCAGATTGGAACATTATTACACCAAGTAGGATCCCCATTTGTCCTAAGTAAGCTCAAGATCTCAATCATCCAGTTTGTGCCTGCAAAGAACATAATCACAATAATTAGTAATAATAGAAATTATTGTATGTACACTAATATTACGTAATCAAATATTCATAAACCACATACAATTAGGTGGTCTATGTATATTTTCAGACAGAAGCATAATTTTAATTCATGGGGCTTAATAGAAAAGTTTTGATGAGGCCTCCCAGTGACCTGGGAGACCTGGAAAGGTCAATTATGTAATTTATCCACAAGGTATGTCTAAATTAAAGAGGAAGTAAAGCCTCTTAAAAAAAAAAAAAAAAAGACACCCTGCAAGGCAAAGGCATAATGAGCTAGTATGCATAGCATACTAGCTCATTATGAAAAACTTACCTGAAAACGAAGCCCCCGAAGCCGTCCTTATCCTCCATATTCTTCGCCGCCATCCAGGGCCGGAGTGACTTCCGGGTCTCGCCGCTCCAGCGCTATCATTCGCTGGAGCGGCGAGACGTCACTCCCGCGCATGCGCACGAGATCGGCATATCGCCGTGAGAGCGGCATATTCAGTGCGCCCTCAGTGCGCCTGCGCGCCGCTGTCTACGGCGCATGCGCCGTAGACAGCGATGCCTTTTCATCGCTAAATATCTCCTAAACCATGTAGGTTTAGGAGATATTTATTGGACCTACAGGTAAGCCTTAATCTAGGCTTACCTGTAGGCCAAAGTCATATGGAAGGGTTTACTTCCACTTTAAGGACAGGCAGCAGGAGATCTGTTGGGGAGTTACAATAAGGGACCAACGCAGCAGTGCAGAGAATTTACTTTAACCAGTAGCCGACCAGCCGCAGTCATAATGCCGCGGCAGGTCGGCTCTCCTGGGCAAATTGGCGTAGGAAAACGTTGGAAGCACGGCCGCCTAGGGGAACCGATTAGTCTCCAGGCCCAAGCCAATGATTTCTGGCCTGGACCTGGTGATCGGTTCTGGCGAATGAGAGCCTGTAAGTGTAAACACAGGCAGAGGAAATTATGTCATCTCCCCTCGTGGAACTCTTTTTGTTCCAGAGAGAGGAAAGAGAACATCTTGCTGTGAGTTGCACAACACTACACTAACACCAGTACACGTAGGTACACTTGTCATCCCCCGATCGCCCCCAATTGCCCCCCCAGTTAACCTCTTCACTCCCTGTCACAGTGTCATCAAGTGCAGTTTTCACTGATCACTGCATTGGTGTCATTTGTGACTAATAAGTGTTAGGGCAGTTAGCAGTGGCGGAATTATAGGGGTCGCCGAGATCGCCATGGCGACCGGGCCCCTTGCTGCAGGGGGCCCTTGAGGCCCCCCTGTACTCTTTGATAGGAGGGGAGGCTGAGAGGAGCTCCCCGATCGTCAGCCGAATTGTAATCGGACTGTGCAGGGAGCTCCTCATATACCTAAAGTGAAAGCACTGTGTGCTGTGCTGGGCTCTTTGTCTCCCCCTACAGTGCAGTACCCGGCAGGAAGAAGGTAAATGTCTGACGTTTTTTTTTTTATGACTATCTACTGTATGTGTGTTTATATGTGTGTGCATGCATGTGTGTGGGGGTGTGCATGTGTGTGTGTGGGGGGGTGCATGTGTGTGGGGGTGTGCATGTGTGTGTGTGTGTGGGGTGTGCATGTGTGTGTGGGGGGGGGGGGGGGGTGTGCATGTGTGTGAGGGTGTGCATGCATGTGTGTGGGGGTGTGCATGCATGCATGTGTGTGTGGGGGGGGGGGTGTGCATGTGTGTGTGCATGCATGTGTGGGGGGGTGTGCATGCATGTGTGTGTGTGGGTTTGCATGCATGTGTGTGGGGGGGTGTGCATGCATGTGTTGTAGGGGGGTGTGCATGCATGTGTTGTGGGGGGGTGCATGCATATGTGTGTGGGTGTGCGAGCGGGCGGTGGGGATTCACAGTAGCATTTGGCACACCGGCAGCATTTAATGGGCACACCGGCAGCATTTGATGGGCACAGTGGTGGCATTTGATGGGCACACTGGTGGCATTTGATGGGCACACTGGCGGCATTTGATGGGCACACTGGCGGCATTTGATGGGCACACTGGCGACTTTTGATGCTACAGTGGTGGCGTTTGATGGTACAATGGCTACAATTGATGGGCACAGTGGCGACATTTGATGGTACAGTGGCTGCAATTGATGGGCACAGTGGCAGCATTTGATGGGCCCAGTGGCAGCATTTGATGGGCACAGTGGCAGCATTTGATGGGCACAGTGGCGACATTTGATGGGCACAGTGGCAACGTTTAATGGCACAGTGGTGGCGTTTGATGGTACAGTGGTGGCGTTTGATGGTACAGTGGCTGCAATTGATGGGCACAGTGGCAGCATTTGATGGGCACAGTGGCGACCTTTGATGGCACAGTGGCTGCAATTGATGTTTTTATTGCGCCCCCCTAAAAATTTTGAGCACCAGCTGTCACTGGTTTATATGTGCATTTACAGTGCCTTGCGAAAGTATTCGGCCCCCTTGAACTTTTCAACCTTTTGCCACATTTCAGGCTTCAAACATAAAGATATAAAATTTTAATTTTTTGTGAAGAATCACCAACAAGTGGGACACAATTGTGAAGTGGAACGAAATCTATTGGATATTTTAAACTTTTTTAGCAAATAAAAAACTGAAAAGTGGTGCGTGCAAAATTATTCGGCCCCTTTACTTTCAGTGCAGCAAACTGACTCCAGAAGTTCAGCGAGGATCTCTGAATGATCCAATGTTGTCCTAAATGACTGATGGTGATAAATAGAATCCACCTGTGTGTAATCAAGTCTCTGTATAAATGCACCTGCTCTGTGATAGTCTCAGGGTTCTGCTGAAAGCGCAGAGAGCATCATGAAGACCAAGGAACACACCAGGCAGGTCCGTAATACTGTTGTGGAGAAGTTTAAAGCCGGATTTGGATACAAAAAGATTTCCCAAGCTTTAAACATCCCAAGGAGCACTGTGCAAGCGATCATTTTGAAATGGAAGGAGTATCAGACCACTGCAAATCTACTAAGACCTGGCTGTCCCTCTAAACTTTCAGCTCAGACAAGGAGAAGACTGATCAGAGATGCAGCCAAGAGGCCCATGATCACTCTGGATGAACTGCAGAGAACTACAGCTGAGGTGGGAGAGTCTGTCCATAGGACAACAATCAGTCGTACACTGCACAAATCTGGCCTTTATGGAAGAGTGGCAAGAAGAAAGCCATTTCTCAAAGATATCCATAAAAAGTCTCATCTAAAGTTTGCCACAAGCCACCTGGGAGACACACCAAACATGTGGAAGAAGGTGCTCTGGTCCGATGAAACCAAAATCGAACTTTTTGGTCACAATGCAAAACAATATTTTTGGCGTAAAAGCAACACAGCTCATCACCCTCAACACACCATCCCCACTGTCAAACATGGTGGTGGCAGCATCATGGTTTGGGCCTGCTTTTCTTCAACAGGGAAGATGGTTAAAATTGAGGGGAAGATGGATGCAGCCAAATACAGGACCATTCTGGATGAAAACCTGTTGGAGTCTGCAAAAGACCTGAAACTGGGACAGAGATTTATCTTCCAAATGATCCCAAACATACAGCAAAATCTACAAAGGAATGGTTCACAAATAAACGTATCCAGGTGTTAGAATGGCCAAGTCAAAGTCCAGACCTGAATCCAATCGAGAATCTGTGGAAAGAGCTGAAAACTGCTGTTCACAAACGCTCTCCATCCAACCTCACTGAGCTCGACCTGTTTTGCAAGGAAGAATGGGCAAGAATTTCAGTCTCTCGATGTGCAAAACTGATAGAGACATACCCCAAGCGACTTGCAGCTGTAATCGCAGCAAAAGGTGGCTCTACAAAGTATTAACGCAAGGGGGCCGAATAATTTTGCACGCCCCACTTTTCATTTTTTTATTAGTTAAAAAAGTTTCAAAAATCCAATAGATTTCGTTCCATTTCACAATTGTGTCCCACTTGTTGGTTATATATATATATATATATATATATATATATATATATATTGTACAGGACGCAGTGGCTGGGTCCTGGAAGGACGCTATGTTTCCCCTCTGTTTGGTCTGTGATCCCTTTAAGGGAACAAAAAGGGTTAACTCACCTGTCAGAGGAGGTGGGTTTAAAAACAAGACAGGAAGTTGCAGATGGGTGGAGGAGTGCAGAGGAGATAGTGGTTTGTGTTTGGCTTGATTTGCAGCAACCAAAGTCAACAGCAGCGTTCGGCCTGGAGGCCTCCTAGCAGATGAAGTCACCTGCGACAGCACCCCAGGACTGTGTTTGATTGCGATAGCAATTCGGGACTTTGATAGTCGGTGAGACTGAAACCTTTTTCTTTTTTTTGCTGCTGTGAAGCTGTTTAAGTTTAATAAAACCTCCTTTTGAACTAAAAGCCTGTGTCCTGCGGTCTAGCTGGTCCCCCGAACTTTACAAGTGGTGCTCGGATGCGGGCAGGACATAGTAACAGGCGTGTTTTTTTTTTTTTTTTTTTTGCTGGCTTTTGCATTTGAATTTAAAACTGACATTTAAAGGGACAGTACAGTGAATTTATGTCCTGGGTTAAAGCTTCCCAAACCCTGAAAGCTGAAGCAATGGAGGAACTAATTAAACAACTGTCCCTGGCTAATATACAAGCGCAGACCCGCCATGAGGAAGCTAATCAGCGCTTAGCAACTCAGCTGGAGGTACAGCAAGAAAATACTCGCCTGTTGGTGGCTCAGTTGGCAGCACAGCAAGCAACCCAGCAAGGGGTTATGCAGGCTCAGGTGACTGCCTTAAAAGAAGTAGTACAGCAGTTGTCTCAGGGTCGTGAGCAAGCGGCTGTTGCCCCTGGCAACCAGGTGACCGTGAGGGCAAGCCATTTTTTGCAGAAATTGTCCCTGAGTGATGATGTAGAGGCATTTCTTGCTACATTTGAGAGGACGGCAGAGAGAGAAGGGTGGCCCCAGGACCAGTGGGCCGGCCTAATTGCCCCTTTTCTCACCGGAGATCCTCAAAAAGCCTACTTCGACCTGCCACCAGAGGACGCTAAAGACTATCAAAAACTAAAGGCAGAAATACTGGCTCGTTTGGGGGTGACTACGGCCGTTCGGGCCCAACGAGTGCACCAATGGAAGTATTGTCCAGATCGTCCACCACGGTCTCAAATGCATGACCTGGTGCAACTGGTAAAAAAATGGCTGCAGCCCGAAGTGTTGTCGGGCCCCCAAATCGTGGAGCGGGTCGTCCTGGACCGATACCTACGGTCACTGCCAGACGACCTTCAACGGTGGGTCAGCCATGGAGACCCCAAAACAGTGAACCTCCT
Source organism: Lithobates sylvaticus (assembly GCA_028564925.1). Lineage (NCBI taxonomy): Eukaryota > Metazoa > Chordata > Amphibia > Anura > Ranidae > Lithobates > Lithobates sylvaticus. Next base: position 121,953,035 of record CM053035.1, on the reverse strand, counting down.
TGTCGAGATGGTAGAGCGATATACAGTGGTGGAGGATCTGCTTGGCCCTACCAAGCGCCAAGGGCCCAGTCTGCCACGGCCTATTCGATCGACTGCCGCCCTTCGAAAGGATGTCCCCCGGAGCCCTGGAATCAACACCCCGGAAGGTCAAGAGTCACTCCCAGTACCTCCTCAGCGATCTGTTCCTGTTCGGAGAGGAGGGGATGTACAATGTTGGCGGTGTCATTCCTGGGGCCATACCCGGGCCCACTGCCCACTGCAAGAGGAGCCCATGGAATGCGGGGTTCTTCGGAGGGGGTCTTTTTATGCTCATAGAGCATGTACCACACACCTTGACCGCGGAGAAGAGAAATTTGAGTGTGTAGTCCAAGTGAACCACCTCCCTGCCTGGGCTTTGCTGGACTCCGGAAGCATGGTAACCCTTGTTCATCCTAGAGTACTTGGGAAGATCGGTCCGGTAAGCAAAACTTTACGGGTTGTATGCATTCACGGGGACACTAGAGAGTACCCTCTCATCTCGGTGTCCATCTCCACAGCATATGGCACTGGTACTCAAGAGGTGGGGGTGGTAAAGAACTTGATACATGATGTTATCATAGGACGAGACTGTCCATTTTTTGAAAAACTGTGGGGACAAGGAGAACTATCTGAACGATCCCAAGACTGGGGAGAAACTAGTTCCTCTGTTCCTATGGTTGAGGGTAATAACCCTGAGATGCCAAATGAACCTAATGTGGATCCAGTTGATACAAATGCTAATGATTGGGTTAATGGTGATGAAAGTAGTGCTGATACTGTGAAGGGTGTCAAAATGTGTGGTTCGCAGACCTACCTGAACACTGAGGAGGGGGAACCTTCCCCACTTCAGGTAATGCTGGGTGAAGAGGATGAGGAAGTGGCCTCTACCCCTGCCCTGCCGGATTTGGGTGTTCCCCAGGGGACATTTGGTACTGCCCAGATGCAGGACCCCACTTTGGCCCGTGCACGGGAACAAGTTGTAGTATTAAATGGGGTACCCCAAGAGCCAGGTGCGAATGAGCGGTGGCCCCACTTTGCCATATATAATGAATTGCTTTATCGGGTTACCAAAGTGAGAGAAAATGTGGTAGAACAATTATTGGTACCCCAACAGTATAGACGCAAGGTCCTGGACCTGGCCCATGATGATGTTTTAGGGGGACACCTGGGAGTTGAAAAGACGGAGGCACGGATCACCGACCGGTTTTACTGGCCAGGTCTGAAAGCAGAGGTAAGAAGATACTGTGCCTCTTGTCCCACCTGTCAGTTGACCGCGCCGGTGACCCACTTCCGGAGCCCTTTGGTCCCTCTGCCCATAATTGAGGTCCCATTCGAGAGAATAGCCATGGATATAGTGGGTCCTTTGGTAAAGTCAGCTCGAGGTCACTCTTACATACTGGTGATCCTTGACTATGCCACCCGGTATCCTGAAGCGCTACCTCTGCGGAATACCTCCTCTAAGGCTATTGCTCGGGAATTATTCCAGTTGTTTACACGGACTGGTTTTCCCAAGGAAATACTCACGGACCAGGGCACCCCGTTTATGTCGAGGGTTATGGCTGATGTGTGCAAGCTGTTCCGGATTAAACAGCTGCGCACATCGGTCTACCATCCACAAACGGATGGGTTGGTAGAGCGCTTTAATAAGACCCTTAAGTCTATGCTCAAGCGGGTTGTACAAAGGGATGGGAAAGACTGGGACTGCCTGTTACCCGCTCTCCTATTTGCTATCCGGGAAGTGCCCCAGGCCTCCACTGGGTTTTCGCCCTTTGAGTTGGTATATGGGCGGAGACCTCGCGGACTACTGGATTTTGTTAAAGAGGAATGGGAAAGTGAACCTATTCAGCATAAGAGTATTCTTGAATATGTTTCCCAAATGCAGGAGAGGATCCGAACTGTGATGCCTCTAGTCAAAGAACATTTGAAAAAAGCCCAGGAGGCTCAACGACGGGTCTATAATAGGGCTGCTAGAATAAGGAACTTCCAAGTGGGGGATCGAGTAGCGGTGTTGATCCCCACTGTGGAAAGTAAATTCTTGGCCAGGTGGCAAGGCCCCTTTGAAGTTGTAGAAAAAGTGGGAGAGGTAAATTATAGAGTCCACCAACCAGGTAAGAGGAAACCCTATCAGATATATCATGTAAACTTGTTAAAGCCCTGGACAGACAGGGAACCGGTGACCTCCCTGGCTGGTGCAAGACTGGAGCCTAGGGTTGGGGTGGAGAGTGTCCAAGTAGCAAATACCCTGTCTAGAGTCCAAAGTCAGCAGGCAAAGGAGTTCTTGCAGAGAAATAAAGAGAAATTTTCAGACTTGCCAGGGCTCACTAGTGAGCATGATATTGTCACGGAACCAGGAGTCAAAGTTTTTGTCCGGCCTTACCGCATTCCAGAGGCCCAAAGGAAGGCTGTTTCAGAGGAAGTGAAGAAGATGTTGGACCTGGAGATTATTGAGGAATCACAGAGTGAGTGGTCAAGCCCGATTGTGTTGGTACCGAAGCCCAACGGGACTCTGCGATTCTGCAATGATTTCCGGAAACTAAATGAAGTTTCACGGTTTGATGCCTACCCCATGCCCCGGGTAGATGAGCTTATTGAGAGACTAGGTCCAGCCAGGTATATCACTACATTAGACCTTACCAAGGGGTATTGGCAAATCCCGTTGACTAAGGCTGCTAGAGAGAAAACTGCTTTTTCTACCCCAGAGGGAAGTTTTCAGTACAAGAGAATGCCTTTTGGATTGCAAACTGCTCCAGCCACATTTCAGAGGGCAATGGATAGGATTTTACGTCCTCATCGGGAGTATGCCTCAGTATACTTGGATGACATAGTCATTTTTAGCAGAGACTGGGAGTCACACTTGCCCAAAGTCCAGGCAGTACTGGACTCTCTTTGGAAGGAGGGGTTTACAATAAACCCGGAAAAGTGTGCTTTGGGAATGGAGGAGGTGAAATACCTGGGCTATGTTGTGGGTAGAGGGGTAGTAAAACCTCAGGTCAACAAGGTAGAGGCTGTACAGAATTGGCCCCGCCCCCTCACAAAAAAACAGGTACGTGCATTCCTGGGTATGGTGGGATACTACAGGAGGTTTGTACCCAACTTTGCCACGTTGGCAGCTCCATTGACCGATCTGACTAAGGGTCGGAAATCGGTCATGGTGGAGTGGAATGCAGACGCTGAGAAAGCTTTTTTGGAGCTCAAGTCGGCACTGTGCCAACACCCTGTCCTAGTAGCACCCAATTTTTCAAAAGAGTTTGTTGTACAGACTGATGCTTCCGATGTAGGATTGGGAGCAGTTTTGTCACAGGTTATTCATGGCGAGGAGCACCCAGTAGTCTTCCTCAGTAGGAAGTTAACACCAGCGGAGAAAAACTACGCTATAATTGAACGAGAGTGTCTGGCCATTAAGTGGGCTCTGGAATCCCTCAGATATTACCTCTTGGGGAGGAAGTTTAGGCTGATTTCTGACCATGCCCCTTTAACATGGCTGAGACAAGGTAAAGGGACTAATGCCAGGGTTACCCGGTGGTTCCTGGCACTCCAGGAATTTAAATTTGTAGTGGAGCATAGGCCCGGGAGACTGCATCAAAATGCAGATGCCCTCTCCCGAGTCCATTGTTTGAGCTCCACGGTTGCCTCCACCTCCTTGGCGTTGGGGCACAGGGGGGGGATATGTACAGGACGCAGTGGCTGGGTCCTGGAAGGACGCTATGTTTCCCCTCTGTTTGGTCTGTGATCCCTTTAAGGGAACAAAAAGGGTTAACTCACCTGTCAGAGGAGGTGGGTTTAAAAACAAGACAGGAAGTTGCAGATGGGTGGAGGAGTGCAGAGGAGATAGTGGTTTGTGTTTGGCTTGATTTGCAGCAACCAAAGTCAACAGCAGCGTTCGGCCTGGAGGCCTCCTAGCAGATGAAGTCACCTGCGACAGCACCCCAGGACTGTGTTTGATTGCGATAGCAATTCGGGACTTTGATAGTCGGTGAGACTGAAACCTTTTTCTTTTGTTTTGCTGCTGTGAAGCTGTTTAAGTTTAATAAAACCTCCTTTTGAACTAAAAGCCTGTGTCCTGCGGTCTAGCTGGTCCCCCGAACTTTACAATATATATATATATATATATATAGGGTGAATC
>CM053035.1:120416663-120649163 GCA_028564925.1 Lithobates sylvaticus | reverse complement strand
ATAGATAGATAGATAGTAGATAGATATATCTAGGCGTATCTAGGCGTCCAATCATAGCAGAAGACAGGAGGAGCGCGGGAGAAGAAGACCTCGGACGATGAGACACCGCTCGCCGCCTGACGCCGTCACCAGCTGCACATCGAGACAAGGTAAGTGCAGAGGGCAGGCAGGGGGCACAGTGGCAGCACTTGGAGGGGCACTCTGGCAGCACTTGAAGGGGCACTCTGGCAGCACTTGAAGGGGCACTCTGGCAGCACTTGAAGGGGCACAGTGGCAGCACTTGAGGGGCACAATGGCAGCACTTGAGGGGCACAGTGGCAGCACTTGAGGGGCACAGTGGCAGCACTTGAGGGGCACAGTGGCAGCGTTTGATGGGCACAGTGGCAGCGTTTGATGGGCACAGTGGCAGCGTTTGATGGGCACAGTGGCAGCATTTAATGGGCACAGTGGCAGCGTTTGATGGCACAGTGGCAGCATTTAATGGGCACAGTGGCAGCGTTTGATGGCACAGCGAGGCTGTTTGTTTGTGCCCCCCCCAAAAATTTTGAGCACCAGCCGCCACTGGATAGATAGACATATATAGATCGATAGACAGATAATAAATAGATGATTGATAGATAGATAGATACATGGATACTATAGATTGCCTAGATAGATATATACATAGAGAGATAGATAGACTTGTAGAAAGATCGGTAAATAAATATTAGCTATTTCTTGTTAAAAAAAAAAAAATATTAGCTAAATTGAAGAGCAGATACATAGATCGATAGCTTGATAGATAATAGATGGGATAGATGATAAATAAATGAATAGATAAATAGACAGATCGATCGAATTGTTCTTTTTCTTTCATGGAAGGTTGCTGTAGTCTCCAGTAACATGTTTGTCTCTCTTATTTTGCTCTATCTATCTATCTATCTATGTATGGATGATGATTTGTTGCGGAGTATTTGAGCTCCTCCTGTCCCGGGAGAAATAAGGGAAGGGTGATGGTTGAGGCGGATCAAGGCTGGCGCTTTCCTTCTTTACAATGAAGCCTCCACAGTACAAAGCTGTGACTCCTTAATTGGCTAAAAGTAATAGCGCTGTATTGTAGAAGAATGTGACATTACTGGTGAGGCAGGTGGCATTCCATTGTACAGCGGCCATGAAATTATGCAGTGTGCCTAATTTGATGGAGACAATTCAGGTGGCTGTATGCAGGTCAATGAAAGCCAAGTCAATTTAATAGAAAAGCAAGTGGTTTCAGTAAAACACCACAAACAACCCTCACTCTGTACTGTATCTATGAGTTTGCGAGGTTGTCACTAGGGATGAGCTTCAGGTTCAAGTCAACCATAAGTTTGTCTCTCACACAAACTGTTGGCAGTTTGCCGTATGGGCAAAACTAATGGCCAGATTTGGAGAGTCTGCCTGCCCACCGTAACCTCTAACTGCCGCAGCTGGAGTTCATTCACTAAGGCCCCTTTCACACTGGGGCGGGAGGGGCGTCGGCGGTAAAGCAGCGCTATATTTAGCGCTGCTTTACCGTCGTTTTAGCCGTGGTATTCCGACGCTAGCGGTGCGGTTTTAACCCCTGCTAGCGGCCGAAAAAGGGTTAAAACCCCCCGCAAAGCGCGGCGGTGCGCTTGCGGGATGGAAAAAAGTCCTGCAAGCAGCATTTTTGGGGCGGTGTGGGAGCGCTGTATACTACAATTCACCTACACCACCCCCTGCCCATAGGAATGAAAAGTGCTTCGGAAGCGCCGCAACACAGGCACATTTAACCCCTCCTTCGGCCGCTAGCGGGGGTTAAAAGTGCCCTGCTAGTGGCCGAAAAGTGCAGATTAAACAGCGGAAAAACGTTGCTGTAAAATTTAGCAGCGCTTTACCTCTAACAGACCTGCTGCCCCAGTGTGAAGGCACTCTTAGTGGCGGTAATACTATCACCACCAACTGAAGCTTCCAGCTTCCCACCCGCCCTCTTGTTTTAAAATGTAATCAAATTGGCAGACATCAACAAGCTGGTGACATCATTGACCAAAAATGGTCATGCCATGGGATGCCCTTAACTGCTTCCTGCCTGACCACTGCATATACTTGGCCAAGCAGGTCAAGTGTCGAGCTGGGGTCACATACCCATACGTGTCTCAGCCAATCAGGAGGGAGAGACCCAGACGTCCGAGGCAGTCATGCACATCACTGGATAGAGATGGGGCTCAGGTAAGTATTAGGGGTGTGAGGTGGGCTACTGCACACAGAAGATTTTATAGCTAAGGGACGGGGCCACCATGCCTGGTTGATAACATCACAAGGGGGCATGGTCAGCCAATGACATCATTTATTTAAGAACTGTCAGATGACGGAGCTGGCAGATTGTAGGAGCCTTTATTTTTTCAGATTGGCGGGTATCGTAATTGATGATGGCTGTACATCGGAGGACATAATAAAGGACTTGTCAAAAACTTTACTTTTTACACTTTTTTGGTGAATGATTAGCATACTGGGGGCCCTCTTGTTAAAGGGGACTTCAAGATTCCAATAAGCCCCCTGCCAGCAGACCCCCACAACCACCAGCCAGGGTTGTGGCGAAGAGGCCCTTGTCTCCCCTGCCCCAAAGCACCCCCCATGTGACCTGGTATGGTTTGGGGGCACTTGCTCCCCTCCCCTTTTTTCCTGGCCTGCCGGGCTGCATGCTCGGATAAGGGTCTGATACAGATTTTGGGGGGGACCCCACGCCGTTTTTTTTAACCACTTGCCTATTGGGCATTTTTACCATCCTCCCTGTCTAGGCCAATTTTCAGCTTTCAGTGCTGTTGCACTTTGAATGACAATTGCGCGGACATGCAACACTGTACCCAAACAAAATTGCTATATTTTTTTTACACAGATAGAGTTTTCTTTTGATGGTATTTAATCACCACTGGATTTTTTATTTTTTGATAAATAAACAAATAAAGACCGAAAATTTAGAAAAAAAATAAAAAAAAGTTTTTCATAGTTATAAAATTTTGCAAACAGGTAATTTTTCTATTTCACTGATGTGCGCTGATGAGGCTGCACTGATAGGTGGCACTGATAGGCTACACTGATGGGCACTAATGAGACGGTACTAGTGGGCACTGATGAGGAGGCACTGGTGAGCACTGATGAGGAAGCACTAAAAGGCAGCACTGATAGGTGGCACTGATGGGCACTGATAGATGGCACTGGTGGGCACACATTGGCAGCACTGGTGAGCACACATTGGCAGCACTGGTGGGCACCTTTGGGACTGCACTGATAGTCAGGACACTGATAATCACTGGTAAGTGGCCCTGATAGGTCACACTGATGAGAAGGCACTGATGGGCACTGATTGGCAGCACTGATGGGCACTTATTGGCAGCACTGGTGAGCACACATTGGCAGAAATGGTGGACACTTTTGGGACTGCACTGATAGTCAGGACACTGATAATAAGTGCCCTAATTATCAGTGTACGTGTCCCTATTAAAGAAGCCAGTTATCGGCTCTCTTCTCCTCTCCTCATGCTGTCAGCGTGAGGAAAGGAGTGCTGATAATTAGCTTCTATTTACATCCGTGATCATCTGTAAGTGTTCTCCCAGAACTAGCTGGCTGCGCTGTAGCCGTCATTTGGCTTCAGCGCAGTTGGCAGGTGGTTAAATCTTGGTGTGAGTGTACACGGGACGCTCAGGCAACCTCTTCTGAATGTTTTTCTTGCCAGCTAAAAATCAGCGTTTAAAAATATCCGTTTAGCCGCGATTGCATGCCTTGTTTAATCGTGTTTAGCAGCATTTTGCCGTGTTCACGTCTAGGAGCATTTTTTATAGATAACATCAGAAGACCCTCCCAAATGCTTACAAAGCACAAAAAGCAGTATTTATTAACTATTTCAGCCATTCTGTGAGACCAGAGTGAGTAGCAACATCGGATAGAGCAGTGTACTTGTAGATACCTCTCTTAATTTTGGTGCTTTGACTATGGATCCCATAATGAGCATATGTGAGGAAATGCGCCTGATGTTGCTGTTGTTGAGTCTTGAAAGATGTCGGAAATTGCGTGAGAGGACCACAGTTTGTCACTACTGGACGCAATGTATGTCTGCAGGATACTTTTCAAACATGTATGTCCAAGATAACACGTCAGAGATACAGGTTGGGGTGAGGAGAAGAGACAGTCCTGTGAATCATTGTTGAAGCTACCTAGAAAACCTAACATGAGGGCAAAATGATATTAAAACAGCCAGATATTACATTTTATGCAATTATATTTGATCAAGTAGGGAGAGGGTCCAGCTCAATGGTGGGGTCATCTGGTTCAAATCTCAAAATTTTAACATATGGGTCAAATTCCCATTCTACTTCAGCTTACAGCTATGCTAGTGGTGTATTGGATTTGATAATTGGCTCATTAGGGGTATATTAAATTGTCTATCAAGCTTGCAAGCAATTACAAGTGTTTAAAATTGTTTTTTAGGTGTTTTTCATAATTTTTCATAATTTTTACGTTTTGAAATGTAAAAAAATAGGGCACCTTTAAAAACGCTTTTAAACCGAAAACGTGCCTAAATGCCGGTTTAACCGAATTTTACCGCGCCTGGCATCTGAAACACTGGTAAACTCCGCGTCTGAACCAATTTTTGGCGTCCAAAGAACAGCCTCTAAACGCAACTGCCTAAAAACAACAGTAAACGAGCCTATGTACACATAAGATAACATTGGATGAGTTCAGGGGCAAACGTTCGTTTACAGGCAGCAGTGTACAGGAGGCCTTAAATTCAATACCAGACCTGAAGGGCCTGTTATGTATTGGGGATCCCACACAGTTTTTTTTTCAGCATTTTCCATTGCAGGCAATTTTTTGTTTACATTCAGCCTCTGACAGCTGGTAAGTCATCGGTTGTTAAGGATGTGGCAGCCAGATTCCCAGCCCACTCCTGAACCACCAGGTATTCTTCACACAGAATTAAAATTGGTTGATCATTTTTCAACCGATCCGAATTAAAATTATTCCAAAAATGTGGAATTCCTTAGAAAATGAATATACAAAACAAAATTTAATTCATTTACATGTACATCCAGATCTCCGAAAAACCAAAAATGTGTCCGAATTTATATTCAGACCAAAATTAATTGTCTAGTGGAGTATGTGTCAGGATGGAATACTGAATGTCATTTACCAGCCCCTTCTTTGTCTGAAGTGTTCTGTACCAATCACTGACTCTGTTCATTCATCACTGAAATATAGTAAACTGGGTTTACTATTCTTCAGTTTGTGAATGAACAGGAAGCTCAGTACAGAGCTGTTCCTGTACATTCATTCTGCGCAGCTGAGACTGCAGAGATGGAGATGGAGGGCTGTGTCCTCAATCTACTCAATCTCCTTTCTATGTCTCAAAGGTGAAACATCAGAAGTTTGTTTAGACCCCTGATATCTCACCAAAGCTCCCCAACAGGGATCCTAAACATTTTTAAAAAATAATCAAAAAAAATATTATAAAAAACAAAATGAAATGGTAAAAAAAATAAAAAAATAAATCTGCTGACACCAGTGGCGGAACTACCAGGGTCACAAAGGTCGCACTTACGACCAGGACCTGGCATTCCGCCACTGGGCTCAGAGGTAAGGGCACCAATCTCAGAGGTTCATCAGGGCCCTGAAAGTTCTAGTTATGCCTCTATTATATTCCCTGTCCACTTGTATAGAGGAGACCATTACAGTACATTGGTTTTGCTACAACTGGTTGATTTGTGCGATACACAATATACTATGGGGTCGATTTACTAAAAGTGGAGTGTGCAAAATCTGGTGCAGCTGTACATAATAGCCAATCAGCTTCTAACTCCAGCTCTTTCAATTAAAGTATAACTACAGGCAAAACTTAAAAAAAAAAAAATTTGGCTAGAGTGGAGGAATTAGAATTCTTATCAGCCATTATTGCTGCCTGTGTCCCCATTAGGGAGACACAGGCAGCAATAATGCTCTCTATTTGTCTTGTTTACAAATTTTGGGTTGCCAAAAAAGTAATAGAGGGGAAATCTTTCGATGGGGACACTAGTTCTGGTGACCTTGGGGTCCCCAAGGAAATCCCTTAATTTGTAGGAATTACTTCTCACTTCCTGATTGGCTATGGAAGAGGAAGTGAAGGGACATCTCTACTATGGGACACAGATGGCGAAAAAAAACAGGAGTTATAACCCTCCCTCATTCGATCCAAAATTAAAAAACAAGTTTTGCCTTCAGTTCTATTTTAAGCTTTGACAATAAAACCTGGAAGCTGATTACAAGCAGTCCCTGAGTTACAAACATTCGACTTACATACCACTCATGCTTACAAATGGAGGAAGACAACATGAGGTGAGAGGAAATCTACACCTAGGAAGGGAAATTCACTCCTGTTATGCCCCATATAGACGGTCGGAAATTCCCACCACAAAATCCGTCTGATTTTTTCCAACGGATTTTGGCCGAAACTTGTCTTGCATACACACGGTCACACAAAGTTGTCGGAGAATTTCGATCGTTCCGAACGAGGTGACGTACAACACGTACGACGGGACTACAAAGAGACCAGTAGCCAATAGCTTTCGTCCCCAAATTTATCCTGAGCTCCGTGACCGCGTCCGCGGGACCAGTGGACTCGATCGCCGATGGTGTCCCGCGATCGGGTCACAGAGCTGAAGAATGGGGAGAGGTCTGTGTAAACAAACCTCTTCCCGTGCTTCCTACACTGCCTGTCACTGATCGGCTGTTCCCTGTCATCGGGAAAGCTGATCAGAGACGTCAGACGTAAAGCCACGCCCCCCTACTGTAAAATAAACACACACACACAGACTTAACCCCTCCCCGCCCCCTAGTGGTTAACTCCTTCACTGCCAGTGTCATTTACATAGGAATCAGTGCATTTAAATAGCACTGATTTCTGTATAAATGACAATGGTCCCAAAAATGTGTCAAAAATGTCCGATGTGTCCGCCATAATGTCGCAGTCACAATAAAAATCACTGATCACCGCCATTACTAGTAAAAAAAAAAATATTAATAAAAATGCTATAAAACTATCCCCAATTTTGTAAACACTATAACTTTTGCGCAAACCAAACAAAAATATGTAGAAGAATACGTATAGGCCTAAACTGAGGAAAAACATAGTTTTTTTTATATATTTTTGGGGGATATTTATTATAGCAAAAAGTAAAAAATATTGCATTTTTTTCAAAATTGTCACTCTATTTTTGTTTATAGCACAAAAAAAAAAAAAACCGCAGGGATGATCAAATACCACCAAAAGAAAGCTCTATTTGTGGGAAAAAAAGGACGTCAATTTTGTTTGGGAGTCACGTCACACGATCGCGCAATTGCCAGTTAAAGCGACGCAGTGCCGAAAAAAAAGTGCTCTGGTCTTTAGCCAGCAAAATGGTCCGGGGCTTAAGTGGTTAAAGAGAGCATCAATGTGCTATACAGTATATGGTAATACAACTTTGTGTCCAAAATATAAAAAGTAGCTTCATGTCTCTTGACAAAAAATTGAACCATATTATTAAAGTGGAAGTTCAGGCAAAACCTACTAAAAAAAAAAAAAAAATCTAACGCTAAACCTACTCTCTGCCACATTCTAAATCCAATCTATCTAACCCTGTAAAGTAAAAATCTCTATACTTACATTTTCTGCAGCCGATCCGGTCCCAGCATCAGCTGTCAGTGGTGGGCTGCTAGGCCGGAGATTGGGCCTATCCCGGGGGCATCTGGCTGCCAGGCTGTGTGAGGGCCTATGCAGAAGTTTGCAGCTTGCAGTCCAACCAGAAGTGATGGTTCTGCCGGCCGGAAAACCTGTCAGTGGTCGGAGGTAGAAGGAAAGCTGTCACCACTAAGGGACCAACCACCTTTAACAGGGGCCGCAGTGAGTAACTGAAGTACCAGAGCAGTATTCTCACCGAATGGGCACAGTGGAGAATCGGGAAACTTCAGGCGGTGATCAAGTCACGGACCCAACCAGCGGAGCTGACGCTTGCCGATCAGCCTTGTGTGTCAAGCCAGGGACTGAGACGGTCAACAGGTGTGAAGCTTGAGAAGTATCTGGAGTGCCAAGCTAGGGACCCAGCAGGGAAGCGTGGGTGATGCTTGAGGGGATACCACTGCAAAGATTGGAGGAGCTCAAGGGATTCAGAGTGAGGGACTCAGTGGGTCTAGTGAGAGATTAGGAGCTCAGTGTTGAAGAACTACAAGAAGCAGTTGTAGTGAAGCTGAAGGAACTGTTATGTTTGAGTTAGGAACTGTTAAAGATTGTTGCCATAGGAGACAGTTCCTGCATGTGCAGATGTGGCGCCTTACTAGGGCCTTTCCCTGCATGGCTGTCCTCCTAGTGAAGTCACAGAGTCTGCTAATTTGAATATACAACTACTTAACCCTCTTTCCCCCAAAAATACAAAAAGGACCGTTAAGAGAAATAAAACCTCTTTTACATCCAAGAACTGTCTGACGCCCAATGACTTTCACCATCTTTGCACCCACTATGCCTCACAACCCACTACATATTGAAGGATGTCAGCTATCTTTGGCCTTAGATTAGACTGGAAGAGGCTAAAGACTTTGCTACAACTGGATAGAAGGGGTGGTGGGGGTGGCATATTGAAGAACTGATCCCCTCCATTTTTCTACTGCAGCCACTGAATGCTTGCTAGAGGGAGAGGAGGAGAAGCAGGTTGTCAGTGGCTGCAATTGGAAAATGGAGGGGATCAGGTCCTCTATATGCCATTCCTGCTGCCCCTTCTATCCAGGTGTACTCCTGCGACCCATGTACTTATGACCCTGGCTTTAAGGCAGGTAGCCACTGATCTCTATAGCTCTCTTTAGTTCATCCATCATCCTCTGGGAATCATTTGTTATATATGATGTGTTTTTTTGCAAAACAAAAACGGTATCTTGAAAACAGAAGTCGAAAAAAGGTTTACCTGTGACATCATGTCCTATTCCTGTTTGTGGGTTACAGAAGAAGTGAGTGGACACATTTTCATTTTTGGAGAGTTTTTTTTGATAAACAAGATATCTAACACAACAGCCCTAGTCATTGTGACCAGCTATATCGAGGACTCGGAGTAGGAGGTGTATGAGGAGATTGGGGTAAGCCAGAAGACACAATTGGGTACATCTATTGCTCTCAGAACATGATAGTAAAGGGCAGTTTTGGACCTTATACTAGGATTTATGAAAAGCCCAAATATGAGCTACAAAGTCATCAATATCTATAAATTCTGCTCTGCACATGTTCCTTTTCTCCTCACTCTCCAATTCTCCAAAGATGATAAGGGTGCTTATAAAGGGACAAAATTAATGACAATGTAAATTTATTTCCTTTATTTGCATTGTTTTGCACAGCGTTGACACACTTTTACATACAATGTGTTGCGTTAATATGCTTACATTTTAATGCAATGCAATGCAAGTCAATGTAGTGTTGTAGTGTGAACAAGAAATCTAAAATCAATAGTTTTTTATGTGTCTATGCGTTGACCTTCAGTTTACAGGTGCGCTATAACAAAGATCAACGCATTTGTGTGAATTAGCCCTTATACTAAATCAACTTTCACTTATACGTTTAAGCTATATTGTATATACACAGTACATACACACAGTATATACCATATATAATTTAGATTTTTACACAGACTAACAAAACCATACTAATCTTTGTTTTCTTCTTTATTGTCCACATTTATGGACACCTTATTGTTACCTGTTACAGGTTTTCAAATTTCTTGGATTTTTTTTTTTTTTAACCTGCTGTGATTTTGATTCTGATGGCTTGATTTTTATTTAATATTTAATCCTTTAATATCTGATAATAGAAAAAGAGGAATGCGTTTCTCTTTTACAACTTTTTGTTTCATTTTTTTTTTTTTTTAAGTTTGTGAAGTGGAAAGTAACAATAAAAAAGAAAGGAAAAAAAAGAAAAGAAAACAGAAAGCAAAGAAGACTGAATCAAAATAAAAGAACTGTTTAAAAGAAGGATTAAAGAGAAATGTGTTCTGTTCAGTTCTGTTTCCACGACAGAAGGCAAATATGTATCTCAGCTTTCTCCTAACACAAGAATTCCCAAGTCATTTTGACACAAAACTTCCTAAAATAGTTCAGTGTTCTTTCAAACCTTACAACTAGGAACATGCTCATGGTAAAGTCTTGCACAATGGCACAAAAAAATAGAAGATCCTTGTACTTTAGAAATTGAAGTTAGCACTATTATTACACCAAAAATGCTGCTAATATCACGTTTTATACATTTAGGATTAATAATTTTATAGGGAGCGATGGGGAAATAAAAAAACTCTCAAATTTGCTCATCCCTTATTTCCCCAAAATTTTGGCAAAAATTTGAAGATTTCTGCAAAATTTTGGCATTTTGGTAAAATGCTTTGGCATCAATGGGCAAGGCAAAATTAAAGTGGGGTTCCACCCTAAAGTGGAACTTGCGCTCATCGGAACCCTTCCCCCTCCGGTGTCAAATTTGGTATCTTTCAGGGGGGAGGGGGTGCAGATACCTGTCTAAGACAGGTATTTGCACCCACTTCCAGGCATAGACTCCCACGGAAGTCTACGCCACTTCCCATCCCGCCGCGCTGTCTGCTGGGACACACACGGGTCCCAGAGACAGCGCGGAGCATTCCTATTGCATTGCGCGACTCGCGCATGCGCAGTGGGGAACCGGGAAGTGAAGCCGCAAGGCTTCATTTCCTGATTCCCATACCCAAGATGGCAGCAGCAGCATCTGAGGACCGAGAGACGGTTCGGCCTCGGGTGCCGACGTCGCTGGACCCTGTGACAGGTGAGTGTCATTATTTTAAAAGTCAGCAGCTGCAGTATTTGTAGCTGCTGACTTTTTAAAAAAAAAAAATTGCCGGATTCCCTCTTTAAGGTGGTTGGCTGTGGTTTTTAAGGATGCAATGGGCTTTAAATAGCTTTTCGAGGATTATGGTAGTTATTTTAACCACTTCAGCCCCGGAAGGATTTACCCCCTTCCTGACCAAGCCCTTTTTTGCGATATGGCACTGCGTCGATTTAACTGACAATTGCGTGGTCGTGCCACGTTGTACGAAAACAAAATTGACGTCCTTTTTTTCCCACAAATAGAGCTTTCTTTTGGTGGTATTTGATCACCTCCGCGCTTTTTATTTTTTGCGCTATAAACGACAATTTTGAAAAAAAAAAAATATACATATATTAAAAAAACGAATTTCTTCCACAGTTTAGGCCAATATGTATTCTTCTACATATTTTTGGTAAAAAAAAATCGCAATAAGCGTATATTGATCGGTTTGCGCAAAAAATATTGCGTCTACAAAATAGGGGATAGATTTATGGCTTTTTTATTAATATTTTTTTTTAATAATGGTGGCAATCTGCGATTTTTATTGTGACTGCAACATTGCGACAGACAGATCAGACACTTTTAACACTATTTTGGGACCATTGGCATTTATACAGCGATCAATGTTATAAAAATGTACTGATTACTGTGTAAATGTCACTGGCAGGGAAGGGGTTAAACACTAGGGGGCAATCAAGGGTTTAACTGTGTTCCCTCAGCATGTTCTAACTGTAGGGGGGATGGGATTACTAGAACATGACAGAGATCTCTGCTCATGATTATGGGGAGCAGTAGATCCCTGTCATGTTGCTAGGCAGAACAGGGAAATGCCTTGTTTACCCGTCTGCCTCTCCATGCCACGATTGCGGGCCACAAAAGAAACACAAATACAGAAAACCGTAAATATAATAAAGTAAAATACTCAGAGTACAACATGACCCCCCACAAAAAAAAAAAAAACGTAACAGTAAGTTAATATATGTGAAGGAACTGTCCTTACAGGGGCAGTAGAGCACCTTTTATAATGTGATAATGCAGCTCCCAGGTGCTCATTGATGGATGGGGTTGATTTACTAAAGCCTAGTAAACACAGGTCGAATGTCGGCCGGCATCGGGCAGTTTAATAGGAACTGCCCGTGTGCATGGCAGCCAGTCCGACAAAAGCCAACCATTCGGCCAGCTTCTGTCAAAGGCTCATGACTGAAAAAGGTCTGCCGACTGGCTCCCGCTCAGCTCTCTCAGCCAATAAATGAGAGCGCTGACCAAAGTGTTCTGGTGGGGGGCTGTCCCCCTGTCAGAACACAATAGCTCAGCAGGGGAGATCGCTGTATTAACATTGGATTGTTAGTACAGCAGCTCTGATCTGAGCTGTCAGGTTTTTTTTTGTTCAACCTGCTGGGTTGAATGAAAAAAAATGAGTGGTGTGTACTATGCTTAGTGGCAAATAGACTGTGCACTTTGCAGTTGCTCCAGAGCTTAGTAAATGAGCAGAAGCTCTGCTGACTTCCATCATCCAATCATGTGCAAGCCTTGCGTTCTTTGCAAAGTGAAGCTTTACCTAAAGCTTTGGAGCAACTACACTTGCAGAGTGCAACTGCACTTTGCAAAGTGCACAGTATATTTGCCTTTAGTGGATCAACCCCAATCCTTTTATT
Source organism: Lithobates sylvaticus (assembly GCA_028564925.1). Classification (NCBI taxonomy): domain Eukaryota; kingdom Metazoa; phylum Chordata; class Amphibia; order Anura; family Ranidae; genus Lithobates; species Lithobates sylvaticus. The sequence continues at coordinate 120,636,662 of CM053035.1, read as the reverse complement.
TGCCTTTGGTGGAAAGATAGTCTTACTAAAGCCAGGTATAAATGGATTGAATCTCGGGTCAGTTCAGCAGGGACCAGCCGAGATTTAATCCATCTATGTGCAGGCAGGTGGTACCCAAGTCGATCCATCGATCTACTTGGGTACAACTACCCTGCCAGATATTTTACATGCGATTATTGCTGGTGGCTATAGCCGCTAGCAGTAATCATTGTGTTCTGTTGGAAAGGAAGGCTGCCACCAGAACACAATAGCACAGCAGGAGGGTTTTCCCCATCTACACTGACTGTATTGATGGGGAAATCAAGCGATTTTCTGGAAAATCGAATCATCTATGCCTTGCCTAAGGCTTAAACGCAAACCCATTCTTTGTCAATGCAGGGCAATTTTTTTTCTTTTGAGAGCTGTGGTGCAGTGAGCAAACGCAAAACTGACATCAGGTGCAAAAAAAAGTGAAGCACACAAAAAAGTGTACACGGTGTACACATGTGGGGGATTTACTAAAACTGCAGAGTGCAAAATCTGGTGCAGCTGTGCATGGCATCCAAACAGCTTCAAGGTTCTATTTTCAAAGCTGAATTGAACAAGCTAAAGTTAGAAGCTGATTGGTTTCTATGCACAGTTGCACCAGATTTTGCACTCTCCAGTTTTAGTAAATCGACCCTACGGTCCTCCTCCAAAGAGAGAAGATGCTGGCCCCTGTCCCCCCCAGGGTGCAAGGCTCCCGAATGGGACTCGGAGGGATCACTTTATTAGTGACCCCACCAATTTTGCATACTCATCTTTTATTTAGCATCTCAGGCACCCGGCACATGGAGGCACATAGAGGCTTGGACTTGGAGAGAGTTCTCAGCTTTTGCTAAGCACAAAACTGCAAACTTGAATCTTGGTCCAGGCTAACTCACTCTGTATGCTCCCGTGAGCTGATTGCAGGGCAGGGGTGTTAAGTAAAAGTAAGCATGTGCAGCTAGTAGAGAAAAATTGTTGCCATCTTGTTAGCGATAAGTTCCTGGGTCTGGCAGTGAGTATAAGACTGGAAGTAGAGGCTGGGGTGGGGCAGGCCGACCATAAAAGTGTAAATTCACAAAAAATGCAGTACACTCCTAGGCCTCATTTATAGTTGTGGCTTTGGGGCGGTAAAAGCTGTAAAGGCAGCAGAGGGGGTGTACATATGCAATGTTTGTGATCCGTGGTGGCTGGTGGGTGTTTCTTTTGGGGGGGGGCGGCAACCAAAGAACACACTCCCCGGCAGTGTGGCACAGCACTAAAGCACCGCCCCGGGCAGTCTGGCACTTACCCGCGGGGCTGTGGTGTCCTCTGCTGGAGGGCGGGCAGCGGTTGCGGTGGCTCTGGTGTCCACTCCTTCAGCGGCTTCCTCCGCCGTGTCTCCCCTCTTCCGCCAAAGTGATAGGCATCCAATAGGATCGCCTGACGCTTTGGCCAATCATGGAACAGATCTCACAGACCTGCCTCCTGATTGACGGGGAGGAACTTTAGTGTGAAAATAGCGAAAATTCATTCGCTATGGTGACACAACTGCTCTGCGCTCCAAGGCCACCCTTTTTTTGAAGCATATTAGAGTCTCTGGCTCTAATCAGGTGCTTCAAAAAACACCCACCCTGCATTGAAATCCATGTTTCGGCTCCACTGATATGTAGATCAGTGGGTCGGATGTATGGCTAGAGGAGGCAACTCTTGTGCGCAGGCCACCTGATTGTGATATGAACAGGCCACCTGATTGTGATATTTTGCATCATGGTGCAGCAAGAATTATCCCCAGTACCACCCACTGAAGGTGACCCATGCAACCAAATGGGGGGTGCTCTGCAACCGACCCTCAACCGTCTGCAATGCACATGGTTGTGGCTCACTGGGGTCTAGGGGGTAAAACAGATGGTGAGGAGGTGATATAACAATACCAGGCCACATTCAGGTACTTACACTGATTGTATTTAAAAATACATTTAAAGTGATTCCAAAGGATGAAAAAAAAAAATTAAAAAAATTGTTATACTTACCTGCTCTGTGCAATGGTAAGTGTTTAGGGATGGTGGAGGAGGGGAACCATTAAGGTAAAAATACTTAGACTTTAGAACCACCCTAATGACGTATTAATGAATACAGAGCTGCATTGATTTGTGTCTTTTATTTCTGCCTAGAGCTTTAGGCACACTTCTTGTTGCAGCAGCAGAGTACAAAGCAAAATAAGTCTATACGACTGCTGAGTATCACAGAACATTAGGAGCTGTTGGCTAGTTACTATGACAGCTCTCTTTGACCTATAATTCTACTACTGACATAGTTACTTTTGTTTCTATGGTTAACATTAAAAGTAAAATAACACTCAGGAAAATGATCATGACAACAGGTGAGAAAAATGATCAAGCACCCACAGATGTAATTTACGGCCGCAGTTCTTTGTGCAGCAAATAGCAGTGACTAAGCTGCTGTAAATAAACACATATAGGTAGAAAGAAAATGCTATAAAACTTGCAGTATGGGGCACAAACTATATTGGGAAGAAATGTTTTTGCATTCGGTTAGCAAACCAGATACACAAAAGGCTGTTTTGATGCCCAGAGTGGCTGGGCAATCCTAATATAGTGGCAGTCTAGACCTAGGTAACTGGACATGAGCCTAGGGCAGGGTCGCCATTCATCAGTAAATTTACTGATAATTTGTAAAAAATCTGTGATTTTTATAGCTGTCAGTAAATGTCCATTAGATGAATTGTAGGTCAGTAAAAATCAGTCCATTTTTTTTTTCAGGCAGGTTAGTGTTGGCTCGGCAAGTGTAAAGGAAACCCCCCCCTTCACAGCTTGATTAGGGTTGCCACCTGTCCGGGATTCACCCAGACAGTCTGGGTTTTGAATCATGTGTCCAGGTTTCAGGCAGACTGAAACCCAGACACATTATTCAGACCAGGCTGTGGCTCCCCAAGTAACCAAGATAGTCACACACAAATCTGCTGCTATCAGGGAGCAGTAGGCAGCTATGTGGGAGCAGGTTTGGCATCACTGGGGGGGGGGGGCAGGCTGATGATGTCAGCAAGAGCAATTTGGCCACACCCACTGTTCGCTGCAGCACACTATGCATTAGTACTCTCCTTGGGGGCACCCAAAGGTGTCCCAGGCCACTAAAGTGTTCGGATTTGGCTTGAAGAAAAGATGGCAACCCTAAGTTTGATGCAGGACCAGCAGCCACTTATCCAGGCAGAGTTTGGAGCCAGTTGGGATTATTCTAAAATAGAAGCAGGCTGGAGTCGGCGGCAGAAGGAGCAGCCACCCACATTTTTCGATTCTGCTCCTTTAGTTCCAGCTGCAGAGTGATCTCAACTATACTCCTCCTGCCGCCTCTCTGCATAGGTAGATATGTGGAACCCAGTGCTTGTCTGGCAGCCACAGCTCCTGAAGCCTGTGGGAAGACAGCACTGTACTGGGGAAGGAGCAATGTGGGGGGAAAAGGGGCATCCCTGTACTCTACACTCTGTTTGCAGCACGCCCCTGAACCATGCACCCTGTATGCAGTTCACTCCTGGAACCTGCACTCTGTACTAAACGCACACTTCTGGTATTTAATGGCCATTTAAGACCACCCCACTGGTAGTGCAGGAGGTGACACTGCTGCCTGAATGTGTTTTTTCTCCCAGTTGAATGGGAATTTTGCATTGAAATACTGTGTCACAATGGAAAGCCAAGCATTTGGCTTGTGGCTGCTGCGCAGCCCCATTGATCTCAATGGGCAAGTTTGACAGGTGATACTGCCTGTGAAATGTCTACCCAAGCAGCTGCTATGATAATTTAGAGGTAGGTGGTCAGGATGTGGTTCTGTAATCATTCTCTGTTAGGCCACTCCCACTATTAGACACAATCTGGTCATGCCCACTGAATCCCAGCAGGGTGGCTGATAATTTGTCATGCTATGTTGACTTTTTAAATGTAAACCAGGCCAGTGTTTACAGATTTTGTTTATACTGCTTAACCCCTTTACACCGACAGTATGCAAATATGCGGCCCCATTGGCCTGGGCTTTTTTACGTGGGGCCGCATATTTGCGTATCTCCCTTTGTGCTGGGAGCGCACCGCACAACGTGCTCCCAGCACAGAGACTGGGGTCTCCCCAAGAGCCCCAGGCCCTGCTCAGCCGATTCTGGGTCACCTGATTGCTTTCATAGACTCTGATCTGTCACTGTGAAGTCCACCCCCATGTTTTCTGTTTCTGTGAATGGATGAGACAGATACATTCTCTGTCCTTTTAGAGATAGAAAGTGTGAAGAAAAACAAAATAGTAATAATTTAGAAAAAATTAAAAACATTTTTTAAGGTTTGATCTATGTCAGTGCCAGGGTCAGTGTATGGGTCAAGGTCAGGGTCATTATTTTTTGGACAGGATTTTTTTTTTCAATTAGTATCAGTGTCAGTTAGTGTCGGTGTCGGTGTGTTTTAGGTAGGATTAAAAAAATAATGTGGGTATAAACAACAACTAACATACACATGTTTTTCAGATTGTCATTAAAAAACGTGTTCTGTCAATAAAAAAATTTGCGAGAGGTTGGCATCCCTGGCCTTGGGTCCTGAGCTGACTTTCTCATTGGCAGCACAGGGGGAACATTTTTCACTATGGAGCTGATAAAAAAATAGGGCTCTATCGTAAAAAAATATTTTATGCCAAGGTCCAAGAGACCAGTTATAAGATTTTGACTAGGCGGTATAGGGTGCCCATGACCTTACACCGTATTATTTACCTTGTTGGCAGTGTGGCGATGACCGCAGGACGATGTTCCACATATAGTGGGACTGTCCAAAAATCAAACTATATTTGCAGGGGGTGGCCTGTACCATCAAAGATCTGACCAATGTTGATCTAGCAGGAAACCCAGCGGCGTGCCTGCTGCACCTTAGAAAACAGCCCATCAAAAAATACAAGGCCTCTCTCACGATTGAACTGTTGAATGCTGCAAAGGCTTGCATTCCTTTGCACTGGAGATCTGTGACTCCGCCTTCAAGGTCTCTTTGGTATTCCAGAATGATTGAACTCAGGGACATGGAGGATCTTACAACAACCTTATAAAATTGGAAGGAGACCTTTCAGGACACTTGGAGGCTGTGGCAACACTTTGTATACACTGATTCCTATTTACGGGAGGCTTCGCAACTGGGTTGAACTCCTGGGACTCGCTAAATTATATTATTTGTGGCAAAATAATGTTTAGCATCACAAATGGAGTTGCACTCACTTGTAAAATTAAATTCTATGTGTTGCCTTCTATCAATAACTTCTGATTTGCTGTGGAGTCAAACAGCTTCATCCTCCAGCATCAGTCATAAGCCGTTTATCATGTTCTTGAATGTGTTTTCTGTACAATGAGGATATGTTCTTAGCTCAAGGATTGTATATAAGCCAGTTATGTCCATATAAACTATGCCAGTGGGTTGCGATATAAAAAAAATATCTCAACACCTATGTGTCTTGTGTTTGAATTAGTTCCCTAAAGCGATAGTGGCAAAAAAAAAAAATGGTTATGTTTAAAGTGACATTCACTACAAAGAACAATGATACAGTTGATTATATCTTTGTAGTTTTGCCATTCCAAAAGACAACATCTTAAGTTAGCCTTATAGGGAAGCTTACGGCATAGACTGACCGTGAGAACCTTTCAACTCACTGGATGGTGGCTTTGGTAAGGGGCCATTAAGGATTTACTAGTCTCTGTGTTCCCAGCTCTGACCCTGCTTCTGAAATGCTTATGTTTCTTTCCGTACTTTTTCCACCAATGTATAAATTGTTGTTCACCCCTCCTGGGAGAAGCAACGTTTTCTTACAAACAACACCTATATTTCCAGTCCTGATACAGAACGGAAATGAATAAACCTTACTGGAAGGGGTTAGGGCTAGACATTTGATCTAGGCTCATTAGTTTTGCTGCACAGGAGATACACCAATAAAGTGTTTATGTGTCTGCAAATCTGGTACATTGAAAGATCTGACATTTTTATACATGAGGATTGATATGTTCATCGTTTAGAAGACATGTTATTGATTGTGTAATATTGTATGAAGAATTTTTGTGTATAGTAAGTATTATCGATAGCAAGGGCACATTCTGTGTTTCTAAATAACTAGATGTGCGAGAGAGATACTTACATGATGGTTCCAACAGGACGGCAATTTAATTCATTTTCCGAAGTATCTACCTTTACATGGAACCCTTTATGCTTATTTCCAAGCAGATACAAAAGACACAAATGACCATACCTCTATTTTCATAAATAGATTGTAATGAAATGTCCCACACTCCGCTTGAGTGCTTCCATCATATACCACTTCCTCCAGCCTGAATATAGATATTAGATATTATAGCATATTACAACCAAGAACTAGACAGGACTCATTTGGCTGTAAAGCTGGAACTGTTTATTTAACAAGAATACAGGCTTTTATACACTTGAGAAGGAGGTCACTCACCACCACAATGGCCCAAATATTTACTCAAAACATCACACAATGGTTTAGCTAACGAGGTACAGCTGACTCATGAATCCTTAATTAACCACCTGGATGACTAATGCTGGCCATACACTAGTCGAAAAATCGGCCGAGTGCACTTTCGAAAAACGAACATACGTTTGAGAGAGCAAACGATCACGCCATCAGGTATATAACGATTTTCGAACAATAAATCATTTGTGAACATCAACGTATCGTTTTTTCGTGCGGTTTTAGCCTAGAAAAAGGAAGTGTTCAAAAACTGAGTTTGACCTTTGCTCTGTGGCTTCCTGTGTTTCACGTATACGCCCAGAGGATCAACGTACGTTCGTCATTGTGCATAGTACAGATCTACATAACGAACCTTGTGCGTAGTAGAGATCTACTGCGCAACCTTCAACGTACGTTTGTCATTGTGCGTAGTAGAGATCTACATAACGAACCTTGTGCGTAGTAGAGATCTACTGCGCAACCTTCAACGTACGTTCGTCATAACGTAACGAACCCTGTGCGTAGTAGAGATCTACTGCCCAACCTTCAATATGGATGTGGATGAGAGGAGCATTGCCATAGTAATGCTTGGAGTGATGGCTATACAGCAAGCAGAGGAGCCTAGAAGTAAAAGGTGAAGGTTATGGAGTAAAGAGTGGCTGAAGAACCGTGATAACTTCTCTCATATGAGATTGGTTCAAGAGCTGAAGGAAAACAATCCCGATGATTATCGGAACCATCTGAGGATGCCTGATGAGTCTTTTCAGTACTACTCAGTAAAGTGTCACCCCTCATAACAAAAAAGGACACAGTCTTAAGACCTAGCATCACAGCGGAGCAGAGACTGAGTCCAGTTGAGACAAACACTTAGTTTTGTCGCAACTGGACGAAGTTATGAAGACCTCAAATTTACCACTGGAATCTCTGCCCAGTCGCTTGGCCGCATCATACCTGAGACCTGCCGAGCCATCATAACAAGCATGCAAGACGAATACTTAAAGGTAATGACCCAGTGCTTTTAGTTTTCTCAAACACTGTACAGCTTGCTTTGCTAAACTTACAATTTATTAACTATAAACATATAAATAAACAAACTAGTTGATAACATGTCAAACTGACAAAGATAACATATTTACAACAAAATGTATGGGGTTCACAAAGATGTGTACTGATAATCCTGTCCCCAGTTGCTTGGTGGTCGATCCTGCTGTGTGTATGGTCCGTGCCACTGATGCATTTGTTGATGTAGTTGTGATGATTGGGTGTGTGTGGGTCTGTGCTCAGCTAAGTGGGTATTTGTGGTCAGCTCACCCCTTAGCCCTTTATTAAGAAGCTGAATAAGTAATGGTTACAGTAATTGTTTTTGGTCTTCTGACATCCTGCGCATTTTCTTGGCAGCAAATGAACCCAGGTCATCACATTCATCCCTCTTCTGATTTAATGCTGCAGATGCTTGGAGTAGAAAGTTGCCTGTAGAATCCTGCCTTGTTTTTCGCTTTTCCTGCTTACTGGTGGTGATGTGCCAGTTTGTGTTTCACTGCCAAATAGATCCTGTAGAATAAAGCCAATAAAAAAATGAGTCTTTCAAATGAAGCCTTATATCGTTTTTAACAATATCTTTTTACCTTTGCACAGCTACCGGCATCTGTGGAGTAATGGAAAGCAACAGCCAAACAATTTAATGACTATTGGAATTTCCCCAACTGTGGTGGTGCCATAGACGGCAAACATGTTTGCATAACGCCACCAGCAAAATCTGGGTCCTTCTATTATAATTATAAAGGCTACTTTAGCATCGTACTAATGGCAATCGTGAATGCAAAGTATGAGTTTATTTTTGTGGACATTGGCAAAAATGGCCGAAATTCCGATGGGGGAGTAATTGAGAAAACACTTTTTTTTCACCGTTTAAAAAATGGACTACTAAATCTACCATCCCAAGAGGACACAGTGGAAGGCCTAAATTTCATATTTGTTACAGATGACGCATTTGCATTATCTGAGCATCTGTTGAAACCATTCGCCCTTAAAAACCTTACACCTGATCAAAAAATATTTAATTACAGGTTATCTCGTGCTAGACGAGTTGTCGAAAATGCTTTTGGCATTATGGCCAACCGCTTTCGTATCTTCCATACAGCAATAAATGTAGCCCCCCACAAAATTGACACTATAGTTCATTTCTGCTGTGTGTTACATAATTTCTTAAGGCGTACTAGCTCCACCTACATGCCACAATCCCTGGTGGACCGTGAGGATACTCTGGGGATGTTATGCCTGGTGAGTGGCGTAATGATACAGAAGGCCTAGTAAACCTAGGCCGTGCCCCACCACGTTTCTCCAGTCAACTTGCTCGTCAGAATCGCCAGGATTATATGGACTATTTTCTTGGTCGTGGAGCAGTAGATTGGCAAAATAATCTATAAATGATATATGTATATTTGCCTGGCTGGATTTATATATTATTTATGTATTAAACATAGTTGTAAATGAATTGTTTCTGTTGGCAAATTATCTAAAGTAAAAAGGTGCATGTGCTTTGGATGTGTTTAGCATTTTTTTGGTTAATCTCTTAAGTTTTTAAGTTTGGATCTGTACATCTAAAAGTGTATTTCAATAAATAATATGCTGACTTACCTGACTGCTTGCCATTTCATCAAATGTTCCTTCTTCTTCATCGCCTGAAGAATTTACAGTGATACTGTCTAAACTTGACACAGAGGGTCGTGTTTCTTCCTGGTCAGTTAGAAAACGAAGACTCTCAAAATACCACAGGCGTGGCACGTATACTTAATCTGCACCTTTACCAGATTTTTTGGATTCTGCAATTTTATTTAATTCTTTTTTGAAAATAGTACGCAGATTAGTAATTTTATGTTTGACATAGGATACATCTGCTTTGGCATACACAACCGTGCATAGTTCCGCTAATTTTGTATATGCTTCTAGACGTTTTGGACGGTCTGAATACTCTTTGGAGCGTACTTTCCATAGGCATGGAAGATCTCGGTACATTTCGAGGAATTGTGGCAGGAAATGTGGTGAGGTAAATTTGTCCACCATTGCACCTGTAAAAAATAAAAATGCATCAATGTTCAGTTGACAAACTACACCTAACAATTAATATCCTACATCACAGGTGTCAAACACAAGGCCCGCATGCTGAATCGGGCCCTCCAGGCCAGAGCCGGTACAAGGGGTGGGCAGGAGGAAAGGGTGCCATGGGCGGAGTCTGAGAGGGGGTGGGTTGGTAGCACGCCTAAAAAAAGAGTATAATTTTCCTAATCATTATCCTATGCTGGCCATCACTAAATGGCGAGCCGCATCCAGACTGAGCTGCTGCTCTCTTTCTGGCCTGCTGAGATCATGCCATTTAATTTCCTCTTTTGTTCTCAGCCTCCTCCGCTATCATTAGCAGAGTAGAGAGGAGCAGATGGCGGGAGGCGGGACAATTCTGCACTGGGGGTGGGACCAACAATGCGTGGAGAGCAGTAGCTGGCTGTCACATTAATTGGGAGGTGATTGGCTGCTAGGAGGTGGTCCTATAAGCCAAACACCAGTTCACTAATATGAAAAGGCAACCCAGCAGCTCCCGTGCCCCGCCTTCAGTTTAGGATTGTCCTGCGGCTACCGCCTCCTGCTCTCTGCTCTGTGAAAGTTGGGAGAGTGAAGGGAGTAAAATATCTGGAAGTGTGAAGGATGGGAAGCAAGGGAATGGGGGCAATACTGTGTGGGTTAACTCTGTTACTATTGCATAAAAACTCAGTGAATTTGTATTGTTTTAAGTACCGTATTTCTCGGCGGATAACACGCACCCCAAGTTGAGTATGGCATTTTAATTACAAACATTTTTATGAGGGAAGTTTAGGCAATTCCAAAAATACCTTTAAACTACATTTGCAGCCTTGCCCACGTTTAAATTTCCCGCCGCCGAAAAAGACAGAGCCGAACGTTCGGCTCCGCACGCTGTTCCGCCTCCCTGCTGTTTCTGGAGCGAGCGCAGGGAGGCGGGACTGCGACCGGAGCCGAACGTTCGGCTCGGTCTTTTTCGGCGCCGCTCCATTTTTTGGTAACTTTTTTGGGGGGGGGGGGGGGGATCAGCGTATAACAGGTACCCACGACTTTCGCCGGATTTTAAAGGCGGAAAAACTGCATGTTATACGCCGAGAAATATGGTATATTCTTGTTTTGAAACGACATTGAATCTTTAATAAAAAGGGGGGGGCCAGTTTGCCATCTTTGCCCTGGGCACCAAATGGCCTTGTCCCAGCACTGCTCCAGGCCATTTCATGTGGCCCTCACACCTCTCCTGCAGCTGCTAGAGAGCTCTAGGCCCTCTTCTGGTCCTTCTCCAGACCCCTACTGCTTTCCAGCAATGCATCCAGCTTCTTCCCAGCAGCAGCATAAGGAAGGAGCAAGGCCGGCCCTACCTATAGACAAGGTAGGCGCCGGCCTAGAGCACACATCAGTTAGGGGCGCCATAACAATGCCCCCCACCACCCCTAAGCTCAGTGACTGACTCCACCCCCCCCCAAAATGTTACCAATATATAAAAAGGTGGGGTATACATGGGCAGGGCAAAGGGGGTGTAGTCAGGGGTGTAGCCATAGGGGCAGACATAATGAGGTTTCGCCTAGGGTGTAAAAAAAACCTTGCACCAGCCCTGGGAAGGGGGGGGGGGGGTGCACTGACATGTATGTTAGATAAGGGAGAGTGGAGGACTCAACTTCTAAGGGTGGGGTGACTCAGGACATATAATGTAAGGGGGGCATGTAATCTTACAGGTACAACCGGCCCTTTGGAGGGCAATCATAATGCTGATTTGGCACACAATGACATTGAAATTGGTACCCCTCCCCTAGAAATATTATAATGATTTGCTTACCTTCAGTTGTAACGAATCTGCGAGGGTACGGTCTGTGTTCGTACGTCACAACGGTCTCTGTGGCGGGAAAGAGTGAAGCATGGTGCTTTAGGGTGCTTTATAGTAGTTTCCAAGCTCCGCCCCTCTTCATTCTTAGAAGCTCCGCCCCTCTTCATTTGTAGAAGCTCCGCCCCTCGACATTCGTAGAAGCTCTGCCCCTCTTCCTTCGGCGCCATCTTTACCAACAGAACGATGTTTGAAAAAAACGCCCATGCCGTTCCAGAACCATTTAACCTGGATAATTAAAAAAAAAAAAAAGGCTTCACCTATGTCCCTGGAGGAGATGAAAACTATGGTGAAGATTCTGGAAAAGAATGATTATGATGGGAGGCGCAAAAACTACCCCAGGCCTAATACAAGAAAAGACACCATCATGGAGAAGGTGGTCCATGTGCTGGAGAAGAAGTATGGTGTGCATCGAACAAAGGACCAGCTGCGCAAGAGATGGTCTGACTTGAAGCAAAGGGAGGAAGACCAGTTGCATAAAATACACAGAATAATCCAAAAAGGTATTTTTGCTTATTTTCTGACATTTCTTCTCTTTTAGCTAGGCATGCAATCCATGTAGTCTCTCTGCAATGTCTTCAGCAATGCAAACTAGATTCTTTAGCATGCATGCTTATTACATGTTTTTTTGTTTTTAACACCTAGAAAGACCCAAGAAAACACACTTTCAAAGCAGAATTGTGACAACAGAATTGGATATTGTTGTGGTTGATGACCCAGCTCCAGCTACTGCTATAGGACCAGATGATGATTATGCAGAACCATCCCAAACTATAACAGATGTTGAAGCAGACCAGGCCCAGCATTCCTCTCAGACCATCACAAGCAGCACAGGTAATGCACTACACATACACTTTAGCATCAACTCCATTTCACAAACTGTTTACTGATTTTACTTTTTTTCTTCTTATCTTCAACAGCACATGATCTGTCTCAGGAACAGGGATTAAATTCCCTCACTGCCCAAAGATTGGTAGCTGATATTCTGAAGTGCTCATCAGAATTAGAGAAACTCAGAGATCACCTGACTTCTGTCCAAAAAAGCTTTCTGGTTGTAGTGAACACACTATGTAAAATTTAACACGTGTCACTTTTGTACATGTTTTGGTGTTCATTCATGTTTGTCAAGTTCACTTCATGTGGTCATTGTTTGCCCAAATTCAGCTAGTTCTACTGTTGAGGACAAGCACTTTATTGGTTAAATACACATGTTGCCTGTATACCTCTGACGTGAGAGTACATGGCCTAACCCCTATAGGCCATGTGATCTCACCTCAGTGCACTTTACCTAACAAGGCACCTGTGTGACTCATTCACACAGGAGGGGGAGCCTTGAAACTGCCTCCTGACATAATCCCATGATGAAAGGGGGGTTCATAGACAACTCTTCCCCTTTCCTGCTACTGTATTTGTAATGTAGGCACTTCATGAACATTTCAACTTCAGGCCTGACAATCTAAAAACCTGGTTGGAGCAAAGCTGGCTTTCAAGTTTGTGATGGCAGTCACCCCTACTATAAGTGCATGTCCACATATGTCATATTTGTGTGCATGAACACACTACCAGTATGTGCACACATGGTAGTGTGTTCATGCACACAAATATCACATATGTGGACATACACTTATAATAGGGGTGACTGCCATCACAAACTTCCAACAGAAACTCCAACCAGGTTTTTGATGCAGGACAGAATAACAAAAATCCAGATTATTAAACAAAAATGATTTGAGAAAAAAAAGTTTGTAAGAAGATTTCTGTACTTTTAATAAAAAAATTACATTTGCAATAAAGTTTATATATTGCATATTTGGTTTGTTGTGTTATTTTTTACAAGATGGGTATATTACAATTCACCAGGTTGCAGGTTATATAGTTGTTGTGGATGATTTGTCCTGACATTTGGACGTGAACGTTCTTTGACATGAATATTAACCTTCCGGGGTAAATGTTTTTCACACATGCTCAGTAGCAAACATTCGTTTTTTAACAGACGAATAACGCATTAACCTTGCAATTTATCGATCGTTCGGCAGAAGTTTTCCAAACTTGTGGTTCGATTTTTTGACACAAAAACGTCACCAACGATTAACGATTTGTGCCCACTAACTTGCCAAAAACTGAACGAAGTGTGTGCATGATCGATTTTCGGCCGATTTTTCGTATAGTGTATGGCCAGCTTAAGATGTCTCATTGCAGGTCAGACTTGCCGACTCCAAGCTCACACAGCACAATACATATTATCATAAGTATAAAAACAGAACTCCTTCAGACAATAGCAAACCTACTTACAATAAACACATTATGGCAGGGGGCCCCAGACAGGTGGCTTGCTGATGACATCAGCATCTGCTATGAGTCCCACACTGGCAGAGACCATCATGGCCTTTTTAATAATGTTCTTTTTGCATTACATCTTCCTAAATGCTTGTAGCTCCCTCAAATGCCAGGGCCCATAGTCGGTAGGCAAGAGGCTAGCATTCAGTCCCCTCCAAAAACCTCTGTCCCGGGTGAGTCTATCACATACATATTTAGATGTGTTTTTAAACACAACGCATGTAAGTAGCTGAAAGTGTTACTAAACCAACAACAGTAAAATCAGTCTGTATATGCAGTAAAGCATCCTTTTTATACTCACTGTGGAACGTATGGAGTGAATCCTCTGCATTGTGTAAAAAGGCTGTTTGGTCCAGTATTTTCTGATCCTCCCCTTCTCCCACAGTCCCCAAATAATCTCCTGATAGAATGAAGCCTTGAGGGCAAGCTGCATATGCTCAGTTTGGTGTGTACTGCTAGAGAGTTGTTTCATTTCCTGGGAGAGTGCATGTGATCAACACTGGGTCAATCAGCACTGTCCAGACAGAGGGTCAGGGGTCCTACAGCCTCATAGGACATTTAGGGGAGAATGAAAACTCCTCCTACAAGCTTTAACCAGATGATGATAGAAGTCACAAGACTGTTCTAACTACTGATGGGAACAGGGCCGCTGATAAGGCAGTACAGCCAGCCCTCCTGTACTGGGCTCAGGCCTCATCAGTTCAAAAGGGGGACCTGGGTATCTGCTGAGCAGGCGGGCCAGCAGTACTGCCTTATTGCTGATACTTGGGACTCTTGTGCAGTGCTGCCAGCTTCTACTTTTCTTTTCTCCCTCCAGCTGCACTGCAGGGTGATCGGTTCTAGAATCTGTACTGTCTAGCTGTCTGGGACCCATGTGTGCCTCTTTCCTTACAGTGCTGCCAGTTTCACAAAGGAAGATTATTTCAGGATGGGGAGCAATCAAGAGAAGACTTCACCAGAGTGAATACAGAGGGTTCACCACAAGATGTAAACCATTGGTGAGCCTCAAAAACAGGAATGCCAGATTAGAGTTTGCTAAACAACATCTAAAAAAGCCTTCACAGTTCTGGAACAAAATCCTATGGACAGATGAGACCAAGATCAACCAAGCGATGGGAAAAGAAGTGTATGGAGAAGGAAAATAACTGCTCATGATTCAAAGCATACTACCTCATCAGTGAAGCGGTAGGCATGTATGGCTGCCAATGGAACAGGTTCTCTTGTATTTATTGATAATGTGACTGCTGACAAAAGCAGCAGGATAAATTCTGAAGTGTTTTGGGCAATATTATCTGCTCATATTCAGCAAAATGCTTCAGAACTCATTGGACGGCGCTTCACAGTGCAGATGGACAATGATCCGAAGCATACTGCGAAAGCAACCAAAGAGTTTTTTAAGGGAAATAAGTGGAATGTTATGCAATGGCCAAGTCAATCACATGACCTGAATCCGATTGAGCATGCATTTCACTTGCTGAAGACAAAACTGAAGGGAAAATTCCCCTCAAGAACAAGCAGGAACTGAAGACAGTTGCAGTAGAGGCCTGGCAGAGCATCACCAGGGATGAAACCCAGCGTCTGGTGATGTCTATGCATTCCAGATTTAGGCTGTAATTGACTGCAAAGGATTTGCAATCAAGTATTAAAAAGTGAAAGTTTGATGGATGATTGTTAATCTGTCCCATTACATTTGGTCCCTTAAAAAGTGGGAGGCACATATACAAACTGTTGTAATTCCTACACCGTTCACCTGATTTTGATGTAAATACCCTCAAATTAAAGCTGAAAGTATGCAGTTAAAGCACATCTTGTTTGTTTCATTTCAAATCCATTGTGGGGGTGTATAGAGCCAAAAATATTAGAATTGTGTCAATGTCCCAATATCTATGGACCTGACTGTATGGTTAGTGTTATATGCAGGCTGCAGTGGTTCCTCTGCTCCCAATTAGCGTATATACTCGAATATAAGCCGAGATTTTCAGACCCTTTTTTAGGTCTGAAAGTCCACCCCTCGGCTTATATTCGAGTCACCGCCGTCTGCCTACATGAACAGCTTGTCATGCAGACAGACGGCGGTGTTCAAAAGCCGCGCCGCCTCCTCCCGCCCGTCCGTGATAGGTGGACACTAATTTTCCCAGCAGTACAGTGTTCCGCCTATCACGGATGGCCTGTCATTCTCATCTCATGGACGAGGATGAGAGAATGTCCGTGATAGGTGGAACACTGCACACTGACTGCTGGGAAAAAAGTGTTCCTCCTATCACGGACGAGGAGGAGAAGGAGGCGCGGCTTTTAAATTTGTAATGGCACCGTACACGCTGTGGGGGGGACAGAGCGGGACCTGATCAGCTGCACGGACCCCGGACCCAGGACACAGGACCCCGGACCCGCGGAACGGCACAGGTAGGCTGCAATGGGGACACGGGCTGCAATGGGGACACGGGCTGCAATGGGGACACGGGGGTCTGTACAGGGGACATGCAGATGGGCATTGCTGATCCTTTTTCCACTTACAGTAGCTGCTGAATTTTTGCCCCTCGGCTTATACACGGGTCAATACGTTTCCCCATTTTTTGTGGTGATTTATGGGCCTCGGCTTATACTCGGGATGGCCTATACTCGAGTATATATGGTACTCTGAATAGATTACTGGTTAATTTCATAAGAAGTGATCCCCCTCTCTTCACAGAGGCCCTGTCCTGAGTAGAGGCACTACCAACTTTAATATCAAGCAATAACATTTGCTCTCTTGACCTCATTCAGTTGTGGCAAGAAAGCTATAACTTACAGTCTCAGTAGATTTAGCAGACAGTGACTACTAGATCCAAATGACGTCTTGCTGATTGTGGAAAGCTTTAATCAAGAACTTGTGCAGATCTTCACAGATGAACATCAGATAGGTCAAAAAAATCATAGTATGTCTCACACTAGCAATTACATGTGCTCAGAATATAAACTAAAGACACCTGAAAAGGGGTTGGGACTAGATATACAAAGCATCTCCTAGCTACAGAAGGAGGAAGGGACAAAATGATTTAAATGCAAACAAACATCAATGCATGTGTAACATCAAAATCTAGGTTTTCAAATATTAACTGATAGAAAAACAAGTCCAAACAGTGAAGACTCTATTACAGGAAAACCTGAAAGGGAAGAAAGGAAAGAACAAGAGAATAAGAATGCAAACATTAACATACAGTTAAATTTGAAACTACTGATTTATGTAAAATGACACAGAAAACAGTTTATAAATGTGTCTTCAGAGAGGAAGGCATCAACAAGCACCAGCCCTTCGTACCTCCAATAGAACCAAGTTCTTTAGAAGGGAAGGCAGCAAAATCAGGTTCATCAGAGGGGAAGGCAGCAACATGCACCAGTCCTTTTTACCTCCTTTTGCATCAAGTCAATGGTTTGGAAGACAAATCCTCTTTCTTTGGCAAGAGAATTACCATTTCAAAAATAAAATCAGTGTAAATTGTGATGGGTTTATTGTTCAAGAAATCAGGTGGGGATGACCATGAAATGTCCAGAAATGCGTGTACTGCATGTGCCACGATCAGCCAGTGTGAGGTCTAGACATATACAATTTGTTTTGCAAGGAATCAAAATTTGGCTGAATTTTGCATCTTGCAAAAAAAAAAATAAGATTTCAACTGATACGAAAGAAATGATAGCGAAAATAATGAATGAATTCAAAATGATTTGTTCATTTGTTAAATGTCTAATGAAACAAAAGGTCAACTCAGAGCAACTCCTACAGTCCAATTAGCTGATTAGTTTTGTGCTGGAGGTTGGATTACTGGCAAATTGCATTCCTGAGAACTGAGTGAGAAGGGTGTTGTATTGTATTTGAGCATAGGATAAGAGGTTCTGGGGCTGATTTACGAAAGCCGTGCGCCATCAGAAGAGGTGCACGCCGAGGTGCAAAGCACATTTTCATATTTACGATATGGTGCACCGGGAAAAGAGCGTGATTCCCCCATTTACTATAGCAATCTCGGCGCACGGGAGAATGCGATCTGTGCGCCACTATGGACATGGCGCACGGCATCTTCAATTCAATATTAACAGAAGATGAAGGTGCCAATATTATGGGGTGATGTAGGGTGATGTGAGGAAATTTAGTAACAACTGCCCAAGTAACAAATATGCCCAAAATAGAATAAGAAAGTAACTTTTTCTGAGCAAGCCTGCTGTGCCTGCAAGTATGTTTAAAACTGCGCAAGATCAATGAAAGCACTGCGCATGCGCAATCAGCTCTTGCACTTGTTCAAATGCATTTGTTTACTGTGTGGCCTATGTAGATTTGTAACTTTTCTCTAAAGCCGTACATATTTGAAGCAGCATTTTGGATACATGCTACAGATGCACCACTTTATAGGCAGAGTAAGCTTTTCATAAATTTAGAATTTTTAAAGGCACTTCTCCTTGTTTCGTTTTTGGGGTTGTCCAAATTGGTAACATTGATATATGTCCCTTAGGGTGGGCCCTGGGCCCCTATACCCATTTTAAGGCCAATAACTAGAAGATAAGCCAGCCAAGTGGGGACTAGTAAAATTAACAAGTCAGTTCCCATTGACTGAAATGGTATTTGTTGTCTAACTTTTACCCAGGTTAAGCTCTTTGTTTGCCCCCCTGGACCAGGGGCTGTTTGTCCCATCTGTAATTTTGTAGCATGCTGGATGATGTGCTTCATTTTGGACAGGAAGGTGACTTATTTTGTGCTAGCTGCATTTGGGTTGGTCTGGGCATGCTCAGGGACTTAGATTTTTTTCTGTGCCGTTTGGAGTGTGAAAAGCATTTGGTTTGGTCTGGGCATGCTCAAGGACTTTTCTTTTTTTTTCTTTTTGTGTGTGAACAGCACTTATATTTCTGGGCATGCTCAGAGAGTGTGTTTTTTGGTTTAGTAATTTAAGGACATTAACCTCCCTGGCGGTATGATTATGTCTGGAATTTTGTGCTGAAAGCGGTACAATTATTTTGCATGGAAATTTGGCGTTTTTATATTGTAGGCATGTAATTCTTATGAATAACTCACTTAAATCTGTCCAAACCAGAGTCTAGTAGACATCCCGGGGTATGATAAAGTTTGAAACACAAAATCATAAATTATAATAAAATAAAAATAAATATAAAAATTATTCAACAATGTAACCAAATCAAAAACACTAAAATTTGCTCAGTTGCAGAATTGTCGCTGTCATTAAATTTAGTGTTTGATGATGAATTGTGATTCTAATTTATTATCGCTGTTTTCTAGCTGGTCTAAAACTACCTTTGACATAAAGGGACACTTTTTGGTTGCTATGGACAATCTCCAGTTTCCAAGCAGAAAAAAATCTATTTATTATATAAAATGACATGCAGGGCACTAGGCAGACCACTAGGGACAAAGGGGATGTGTATTTTTTTTTATACAGTACTGTAATCTGTAAGATTACAGTACTGTATGTGTATTGTGTTTTTTAACTTTTTTGAATTTGGCGCCGATCTCCGCTCCCGTGCGTCGTAACGTCGCAGGGAACGGAGATCAGTGGCACTCGGCACTGTGTGAATCGAGCGAGCAGACGGCTCGCTCACACAGCGGGGAGACATTGCAGGATCCAGGGGACAAGGTAAGTAACTTCCCCCTGTATCCTGCAATGCAAGCTCGAGTCTGGCTCGTGGTTACCGCTTTTGGTACTAAAATCTCACCCCGAGCCAGACTCGGGAATACCGCCAGGGGGGTTAACAGGTGTACCCACTTTGAAGTTCTGTCTCTACACTGGTTAAACTTGCATTTTGTGTGTTTCATGGACTGTGCATGTGTTTTCAATTGCCTCATTAGCACGCAAATCAAGCTTGCAGATAGAATTCTTTACCTTGCCCAGCAAAGAGGCAAGAGAGTACATTTGGGTGCTCTTATAGAGTTTGTAACATATATATTTTCTATTTGTATTTTGTTTCTTATGTCTTTGCAAAACAGATGTGTTTTAGAGCAAGTTTTTTTTACTTTGTTTTATTGTATTTTTTTTGGGTGGGGGGATTTTACCCAGGAATATTTTTGATGTTGTCAATGTGTGTCGCTTGTAGGTTGTTTCA
The DNA here is from genome assembly GCA_028564925.1 of Lithobates sylvaticus. NCBI lineage: Eukaryota > Metazoa > Chordata > Amphibia > Anura > Ranidae > Lithobates > Lithobates sylvaticus. The sequence goes on along the minus strand of CM053035.1, from coordinate 120,616,840 downwards.
CTTTGATTTAATTGTCTGTGCTGCATTATTTTTCTAAATATTGCTCAAGATGTTTAATGTTTAAATCCTTAATAGATGTCCGTTTGTGGGTGCAGCCCTTTTAATTTCCTTTGCAAAATATTCAGACCTCAAAACCATATTCTGTTAGTGTCTCAAATTAACATACATGTATTTTTTGCTTTCCTTGCTCTTTTCCAAGTCCTGTTTTGTTGACCAATAAAATTTGTAGCACATTTTTATATTTTTTGTTAATAGTTTGTGTTCCAGATGCATGCTTAGTCCAAGTAATGCATTTTACACTCCCCCCTAAACAATTTTCATGCAACAGATTTCCCAGCTGCTGATTGGCATGGCAAAACAAAAAGGTGTGGTTTGTCTAAAAGCTACTTTAAATTACAGGGAGGTAAGTATTACATTTTCCATTTTAGCGCAGTGGTTCTCAGCCTCAGTACTCAAGTACCCATGACAGGACATGTTTTGGGAATATATCTTGGCTAAAATAGCTGCCCAAAATACAAAGCCATTGACTATTGACTGTGATTTAAAGCACCTGTGCAAGATGAAGGAAAACCTGCAATCATGGCCTGTTGGGGGTACTTGAGGACAGGGTTGAGAACCACTGATTTAGATCACTGAGCTAAAATCAAGCTCCAGACCATCCTATTCTAATTGTCGGCATTTGAGGGAAATCAAGTGTTAGAACCCCTTCTTGTGTGTGGTTTATTTTTTATTTTTTTATTTTTTTTAGGTTGGGCTTTGTGTCCCTTTTCTGAAAATTGGCTTCACTTCCTATCACATAGCCAAACAGGAATTCAGGGTAAAACCCTACCAATCTCTTTCTTTGGGGACACACAGGGCAATCTAACTAGTGTCCCCATTAGGAAAATTGCACTCTAGCACTTTGTGTACACCCCACATATATTAGGTATTTTGGGGTTTATTAACCACTTCAACCCCTGTAAGGATTTACCCCCTTCCTGACCAGAGCACTTTTTGCGATGCGGAACTGCGTCGCTTTAACTGATAATTGCACGGTCAGTTTTTTTTCTAGAAATAGAGCTTTCTTTTGGTGGTATTTAATCCCCTCTGGTTTTTATTTTTGCGCTATAAACAAAAAAAGCGTTATTTTTTTTTTTTTAAAAGCTATTTTTTTTTTACTTTTTGCTATAATAAATATCCCCAAAAAATATATAAAACACATTTATTTCTCAGTTTAGGCTGATATGTATTTTTCTACATATATTTGGTTAAAAAAAAATCACAATAAGTCTATTTTGATTGGTTTGCACTAAAGTTATAGCGACTACAAAATAGGGCATAGATTTATGGCATTTTTATTATATAATTTTTTTTTTTTATTAGTAATGGCAGCGATCTGTGATTTTTATCCTGACTGCGACATTATGGCAGACACATCGGACACTTGACACTATTTTGGGATTTATACAGCGATACATGCTATAAAAATGTACTGATCACTGTGTAAATGACACCGGCAGGGAAGGGGTTAAACACTAGGGGACTATCAAGGGGTTAAGTGTGTCCTAGGGAGTGGTTCTAACTGTGGGGGGATGGGCTACCACTGACATTACAGGGAGCAGTAGATCTGCCCTGTCACTAGGCAGGGCAGGGAAATGCCTTGTTTACATAGGCATCTCCCTGTTCTCCCACTCCGTGACACGATTGTGGGCTCGAGTCCGCGCGAACCACGCGTGTGCGCCCACAATGCCGCTAATTAAAGGGGACGTACCTCTACGCCCATTTGCCGAGCCATTGTGCCGACGTACATCGTCATGCGCTGGTCGGCATGTAGTTAAAGGCAAATCCACTCTGCAATACAAGTGTACTCGCTGTAAATCTGAGGGGAAGCACTGGTGATTTTATCATCCAATCTTGTAGAAGCAAAGGTGCTGTTCTTTTATTTTCCTTGCATGTCCCCCTTGGATCTCCAGCAACTGCACTTGTAGTGCAAAGTGGATTTGCCTTTAGTAAATAAACCCCAAAGTCCAAGATACCTATTAATTTGGGTTATACAGAGCAAAATGCTAGAGTGCAATTTACCTAATGGGGAAACTATTTAGATTGACCTGTGTGTCCTGTGGTGGTAGGACCCTGTGATACTTGGAGGATTGCTGGTTTAGGCCAGATTTTGGAGAGAAAGGCACGCTGATTGCACAGCTGTGTGCTGGGCTATTTAGTTTTGACCTGGCTATTGATCAGGGTTCCACCCAACAGACAGGAAGTCTGTGCATGGGAGTCAGGTGGACTCCCATTCCTTTGAGAGGAGTAAGATGCTGCATAGGGCATGGTGACAGAGCAGCAAGGCACTGATCAGGAGTGAGCTGAGAGAGAGCTTCACTCTAGGAAACTCTTTTGGGTCTGAGGAGCAGATATAAGGCCTAGGCCAAAGTCCTGAATCAGCCGTATGGGTACAATGTAAGCCAGGAGGCTAAAGTATTGAGTGTTCAAGATGTCTTTGTGAACTTTTCCGTGCTCTTAAATAAAAGAGGGCTACCAGGTCCTTAAAAATACAGTTTTGTACTGGCGTACTCACTGGAAAACGCACCTACCGTTTGAGTCTGATAACCCCAATCTTACATATGGTGGAGAATGCGGGCAGATTTGGAAGAGTTCTAGATCCTTGCATACCAAAAACAGTGAGTAGCAAGGAACTGTGTTAAAAAGCATTGTGTGCTTGACTGCAGAGATGGGGCGGTCAAAACGCAAAGAGGAAGCAATGTTTGCTGAGATGAGAGACAGAACCTTGTGGCTGGAGAAGTTGTTACCGACAGAACAAGCCCCAGACTGGTGAAAGATGTACTTGGCCGCACTGGAGCAAAAGAAAGCACTTAGTGCAAAGAGAGAACAGCTGGGTACGGTTGCCCATGGCAACAAAGCAAAAATACGTACAGCTGACTTCATACGGCCTATGCTGCCTTCTGAACATGTTGAAGACTTTTTGGATGATTTCTGCGATGATTGCTTCCTCCAGAGGATGGCCCAAAAGTCGCTGGGTTGAGTTGGTGCAACCTTTTCTGATGGAGGAGTACCGAGCGGTGTACCGTGGGATGTGTTATAACCGAGATGACTACGACAATTTCCTTGGAGCAATCCAATCTAGAGAGCGCTGGAAAGGCTCAGCAGGGAGGATGTGGTCTCCCATAGCAACCGGAGAAAGTCTGTTTGCAGAAAAGAGGAACTACAGCAGAGATGTGGCTCAAATTTTGAGTGAAGAGGTTTGTGCAAAAGTGTCCGTTGTCACCCCTGGCAACCGTGAAGGAAATTTTGTTCAGCCTGCAGGGGGTGATGGAGAGCACAAGAAACCAGTGGTTTCAAGTTATGGCTGCTTGTGTGAAGTGGTCAGCCTAGAGAAGAAGGCACAGTATCCAGCATCCTGCAAGGGGTATGACCATGTGTGTGGGTCTGCTGTTACCCCTGGCAACAGGAAATCAGTTTGGCCTGCAGGAGATGTTGGAAAATCCAAGAAGGATGCAATATCGCCCCGTGTCCAGGTGGGGGCATAGCTTGTGAGAGCACAGCAAAGAAGGGACAACGCCCTCAATTGAAGCTTTCAACACCTGCCAAATGGTATGGTAAGACCGTTGCAGTTACAAATGTGAGAGAGACTTGTTATGGGACTATTTTATGTGAAGTGGGAATAAGTCCAGTGGAAAAAATTGCTTTCAAAGACTTGCTGCAAGTGAATACCTTGTGTAGTAGCAAAGCCCAGTTTAAAGCTGAACCTGCAGCAAGCTTGAGGACTGGTAAGGACTTGTCTTTAGGAAGCGTACAATGTAGCAGGAAGACAAGTGGTAAAAATGAATATAATGTGTTGCTCGCTAATGCGATAAAAAATGTGATATTGCATCCAGAAATGTCAGGGGTGACCACTGAGAAATGTGTGCCCTTGTCCCTGGCAACCATGGCAGGTGTAGCAGAGGTGTCCCTGGAGACCGCTCAGGAGTTCATGGTGTCTGTGCTTAGGGTTTCCCAGGACAACTATGTTGCCGCCCAGACTGACAAGTGTGTTTCACATGAGGTGAAAAGCAATGTACTAAATATCCTACAATCTTAAACTGCTGATGTGCTAACACAGCTTATACAAGGCAGGAAGGTGGATAATGATGATGTTGAAAAGTGTATTACTGACAATGTTGATGGTTTGGTGTCTCCCATGGTAACCACATGTAGTGCCGCAGATTTGTCCCAGGAAACCTCACGAGGGTTCCCTGTGTTGGAGCCGGCATTGGTCCAGGAGAGCTCTGATACTGCTCAGGTGGAACACAATGAGAAAACGGCTAAAGTAATGGAGCATGAATTATCACAATCTGATGTGGTTGACAGTGACTGGTGCAGGTTGTCTGCTGCTAAACCACTCTGTCCACCTGTGTCTCCTTGGCCAGAGGGAGCAGTGCTACAGAGTGCTAGTGATTGGAGCACAGACAGGATAGAGTGGGATAGTCTCACCATAAAGGTGTTAGCGGGGTGGAAAGAAATTTCTGAAGGTAATAGTAAGCTGGACACTATTGCTGCTGTGACAAATGGAGAGGCTGCAAAGCCAGTAGACACTGGTGCATAGGCTGTTGCAGAACTTAACCCCTTCCAGGCGGAAGGATCGGAAAAGGGCGCATACATGGCAGAAGTTTTGTCCACAGCAAAAGAGATGAGTAATGTTGAATGTCAGGATGGTGGGATAATGGATAAGGAATCGGAAGGGCTCAGTATTGCTGAAAATGAGAGGATCAGTGTGACACATGCGTTTTGCAGTGCTCACGGGGAGGCGCAAGTTTTGCCTCTGAGGTGGAGGTCTCTTTGAGTGTCTCAGCCTCTCAAGCCTTAGCAAATAAGCCCCTCCACGTCATTGGTAAAGGAAAAGTCCCTAGAGTTCTGCGTTTAGATGTGGCATGGCTAGAAATAACTGAGATGTTGTTGGAATTGGTGAAAATCTTTCCGCTGTACACCTGCATGTATCCACCGCAGATGGGCGACCTGGTACTGCGTAGTACCAATCAGTGGAGACACGTGGTACAGGCAATGTTAAGCAATGTTGATAAAACTTGATTACTGCAATGTTGGTTACTTTTGTGGAAAGTGGTCTCACAGTTCTCTGCAAGAGTGCTTCCAGTGACATTTATGTGCGGAGGGCTTTCAGGGGAACTGCTAGAGGAATCAGAAATGATAGACATAGTAGAAGTCTCTCCGTATGCTGGTGTGATGAGGTGCATTCCTGCTGGTGCGGTCCAAGGTGCGGCTGAGCAGTGGTTGGCACATGGCACGTTAGCTGTCTCACCCGCTAGACCTCATGTAAATGAAGGACCCGGAAAAGACGCGGCAGTAGTGGGAATTCAGTCCATCACTCGCAGGGAGGTGCAGTTTGAGGTACCCGGAGACACTTTGACAGGAAAAGTGTATGAGAAGCACTGTAGAGCACTGTCGGACAGCTCAGAGGTATTGGTTGTGGTACCAATGGACCCAGAAATGGTTAAAGAGATTGGTGTGGGAAAATGTGGCGAAAAATGTGCATTGGTAGGACAGTTGCTATTGGAGTGTTGGACAACAGGGGGCAATGTGAAACTGCGGGAATGTTCCATAGGGAGTAACTGCTTGCCTGTAGATGGTCCCTACCTAGACATTGTCCTAATGATAATATTGAGTTGAATAACCCCTTGTGGAACATTGCTATTGAGGTTAAACAGAAGCATGTGGCGTTGATCTCAGATGATTTGGTTGCCAAGGGTAACCAGACAGGGGTTAGTGAACCTGAGAAACAGATATTGGTTAGTGTTGCATCAGGTAGTGAGAGTGGTCAGTCCCTGACAGGTTTCATGGAAGTGGGTCCCCAACAGTACCGGGAGAGTGGGTCTGCGGGAGAAAAGAAGAATGGGAGGATCTCGTGGCCAGAAGGTAGAAGGGATAGAGAGGTTAGTGGGAGCCCATGGTTTAGGAAGAAGTGCTGGTGGAAGCACACCCAGAAGAAGATGTGGGTTAAGTGCCCCTTTAGAAAAAATTTTTTTGCTCATAGTTGGCACAGAGGTGCCAAGGTGAAGTGCTAGTGAAAACATACTGGGAAAAATAAATGGGCCTATGCAGCTAATGGCTGGCACAGAGGTGTCCCATCCATGTTGACGGGTTTATGTGTTCCTCCCTCCGGTTCGAAACAAGGGGGGAGGATATGTGGCGGTAGGACCCTGTGCTACCTGAAGGATTGCTGGTTTATGCCAGATTTTGGAGAGAAAGGCACGCTCATTGCACAGCTGTGTGCTGGGCTATTTAGTTTTGACATGGCTATGGCTCAGGGTTCAACCGAACAGACAGGAAGTCTGTGCATGGGAGTCAGGTGGACTCCCATTCCTTTGAGAGGAGTCAGAGGCTGCATGGGGCAGCCAGAGTGTGCATGTCTGCAGGAGGCAGACGTACTTGGAGACAGAGCAGCAAGGTGCGGATGAGGAGTGAGCTAGGAGAGAGCTTCACTCTAGGAAACTCTCTTGGGTCTGAGGAGCAGATCTAAGGCCTAGGCTAAAGGCCTGAATTAGCCGTATGGGAACAATGTAAGCCAGGAGGCTAAAGTATTGAGTGTTCAAGATACAGTAATGGTGGACCCCCCCCTTTATGGGTACTGATGTCTTTGTGAACTTTTCCATGCTTTTAAATAAAAGTGGGCTACCAGGCCCTTAAAAATACAGTTTTGTACTGGCGTACACACTGGAAAACGCACCTACCGTTTGAGTCTGATAACCCCAATCTTACAGTCCCCAAGGAAAGACTATGGTAGGGTTTTACCCTCACTTCCTGTTTCCTTCCTGTGCTAAATTTGAAGGAGAAACTGGCAACATTTGGGAGGTGTCTTCACCCTATCAGAGGTGCAGACATCCCCAAAAACTGACAAGACTTCTAATCCCTCTGCACTCTATCCCCAAGCAAAAATAAGAAAGGATTTCATTTAGTTTAACTTTTCAAAGACACATTCCTAAGTTCAACTGTGATGCATGTCAATGGCCCATTTAGACCTTGTTTAACCACTACAATACAGTACACTTTCACCCCCTTCCTTCCCAGACCAATGTTCAGCTTTCTGCACTCTCGCACTTTCAATGACAATTGCACGGTCATGCTACGCTGTACCCAAATGAATTTTTTTTCATTTTGTTTGCACAAATAGAGCTTTATTTTGGTGGTATTTATTCACGACTTCGTTTTTAATTTTTTGCGATATAAGCGAAAACATTTGGAAAAAAAACTATTTTCTTCTTTCTATTTTAAAAGAAATGCAATAAAATCTAATTTTGTCATAAATTTAAGCCAAAATGTATTCTGCTACATGTTTTTAGTAAAAAAAATTCCGTTAAGTGTATAATAATTGGTTTGTGTCATCACGGACATATGTACGCAAATGATCATGTATAGATGTGTGCAGGTGATCACGGACATATGTGTGCAGATAATCATTGGGACATGTGATTTTACTGGGACATATGTTGGGGACATGTGTTTTTTTATTATTTGGGGACATGTGTTTTTATTTGGGGACATGTGTTTTTTTATTATTTGGGGACATGTGTGTTTTGGGGACATGTATGTTTTGGGGACATGTGTGGGGACATGTGTGTTTACACTAGACTGGTGATCAGTGAGTAAAAAGCTGTAAAAAACAGCTTATACTCACTGATCACCAGCCGGCTGCAGCAATCCGCTCTCCTCCCCTCAGCGACGACTTCCGTGTGAGGAGAGGAGAGCGGATTGCCTAGCAACCGGCTGTTTGCTTACATCACATGACGGCTGTGATTGGACACGGCCGTCATGTGATCAGGAGGGCCAATCACAGAGCCCTCCTGCCGGTCCGAGATGCGCCGTGTCCGGGTGACACGAACGCATCGGGATCGTGCTGATGCATGGACACGTGCGTGTGCGATCCCCCTACTTCTGAAGGACGTTCAGGAACATCCTATCAGAAGTAGAAGGCTCCCACCCGACCGTATATGTGCAGTGGCCGGGTGGGAAGTAGTTAATATAAAACACCAGTTGTCTTTCACTAGAAACATTTGTTAGTCCACTCCTGGAAATCTACATCTGCTTTACTATTAATTTACATCAAAATATGGATTCCTGCAGCTAAATGCATCTAGATGTGCGACCACTGTCTATGCTAGATGCATGAGTGCTGTGCGCGTGGAGGTATGTACCTGTGGCGCGTATCTGCTTCCCGGAAGTGGCGGACAGCACACAGGAATGAAGTCACGTCCCTCCAGGAAGTTGCTTGTACTGTTGCTAATTTCTTCCCATCACCATGCCCCACTCACTCTTCTCTGAGGAAGAGATGATCCATATTTGCAAATTAAGAAAATAATTATTATTTTTTTAACATGGGGTGGTGTTTGTGTGGGTCTCTAACACACATTCAGACATAGTAGGGCCAATTTAGACAGGATCCGATTTACCTACCAGCATGTTTTTAGAGTGTGGGAAGAAACTGGAGTAGCTGGAGGAAACACATGCAGGCACAGGGAGAACATGCAAACTCCAGGCACATGGTGTCGCGGGCAGGATTCAAACCAGCGACCCTTTTTGCTGCTAGGTGAAAGTGCTACCCACTACACCACTGTGCTGCCCAAATATATATCTATAGATGTAGGTTATTGTGTCCACCAGCAGAGAGAAGTTGGGTAGATGCCACACTCCCAATTCTGGAGGCATAATAATGGTCTAGCACAGGAGTCTTCAAACTACGGCCCTCCAGTTGTTCAGGAACTACAATTCCCATCATGCCTAGTCATGTCTGTGAATGTCAGTTTTACAAAGCCTCATGGGATGTGTAGTTCTGCAACAGCTGGAGAGCCGTAGTTTGAAGATTCCTGATCACTCTAGCATGTCTTGAAAAAAGGTGTTTTTTCATGTGTCTTGTATAATGCCCAAGAAATATCATTTGGAAAAGTGGGTCATGGCACATCTACATTCCAAATTTGGCACTTAAGATGGTCATGCACTATGCAATCTGATTGGCCAATCTCTGTACAACTCAATATTTCGGCAAAATAGGTAATAGGAAGACGCACTTGAACAATTAATTCCAATTATAGGAAATTAAACAGGCTCTTGCACTAAATCTATATTTTCTAAGTTCTAACTGATTGCAGTTTATGGTCACCTTTATCCGGTTTCCGACCGACTCTTGCACATATACGTTGGCAGAATGGCATGGCTGGGCAAAGTAACATACTCGTACGTTACTTTGAATTCCCCACCATGCGCGCCAGCCGAGAGCTCCGTGACCGTGGACGTGGGTCCCGCGGACTCGATCGCCGCAGGGATACCCACGATCATGTCACGGAGCTCAAGAACGGGAAGATGCCAATGTAAACAGCATCTCCCCATTCTGACTAGTGACAGCACACTGATTGTCTGCTCCCTGTCATAGGGAACAGCGATCAGTGTGGTGTCACACACAGCCACGCCCCCATACAGTTAGAAACACGCCCCTAGGAACACTTAACCCCTACACTGCCACCTAGTGGTTAACCCAAAACTAAACAAAATGTTCCATTGTGCACAAGTCTAGTGAGGTCTCTAGGCACATAGAGCCACAAGAGCTTTGTCTCTTAGAACAGTGGTCATCAACCCTGTCCTCAGGGCCCACTAACAGGCCAGGTTTTATGCATTACCTTGGGGAGATGCAGACTAGAATACTGCAATCACTGAGCAGCAAATTATATCACCTGTGATGTATTTCAGTTATCTTGCAAACCTGGCCTGCTAGTGGGCCCTGAGGACAGGGTTGATGACCACTGTCTTAGAAGATAGTGGTGAGAGGCATCTGCAGGAGTAGGGACCCCCTGATTTGGAACCAAGTCCCTCTGTCCCTCTAGTGGTAGTTATTTATATATTTATATGTTGTATATAAAATGCAACATTTATCTTTCAAAAAGTGTTTTACATTGCTAAATCATAGTATGTCTAACTAATAACAAGTAATTACATGCTTTCAGTATAGAAACTAAAGACACATTGAAAATACCGTGGGATAAGAGGATCAGTACTACAGAACATTTCCTAGCTAAGGAGCTAGGAAGGGATAAAATGATTTAAAGACAAACAAACAACAATGCATGTGTAACATGATAAACCCATTCTTCCACTTAGCAAAGGTTCTAGTTCTCTTATTTACGTACAAGTTTAGTGCACTATTTTGTTTGAGGAGAGTCATTTTTCATAATCCTCCCGCCTACCCAAAATAGGGCTACATTAGCCTCTTGCAATCCCCTATAAAGCAGCATTCAGAGAGAGTGGGAGAGGCAGGATTCAGAGACAATAAGGTTTGCTGCCTGCTTTTGTGCTGATCCCTCTCTCCACTGATTCCTGCTAAGCAGGCGGATGATAGGACCGTGTCTGCCCCGCTATGCAGAGCGGACACAGACACAGCCCGCTGTTCTCTATGGGTTGGTCGGATGGAAACTGCATGTCTGTTTCCATCCAATTGTCATCTTCCAGACGGATCCCCATCCGTCTGTTTTTAGCGGACCAGATCAGATGCCAGCGGGTGACAGTGGACCCATCTCCACTTACATCCATCACCCCATAGAGAACAATGGGTGGTCCGATTGGTCCCCTGATGCGAAAGGTAAAAAACCTTCTGGGTGCAGCTCCTCCTCCAAGCTCCCCCTTACACTTACCTGAGCCGCAACTGGATATTGCAATGTGCAGGAAATCGGCAGCACTCCCAAGTCTCTGTCTGTTCTGTCTGTTCACTGGCTCACACAGCAGCAGGAGCCATTGATGTCAGTTACAACCAGTAAGCCAATGAGGAGAGAGTGGGGCGGTGCCAAGCCATACAATGTCCATTCACAGGAGCGTGGCTTGTGAGCAAGCCTGCTCGAGTGCCCCCATGGGAAGCGGCTTGCTATTGGAGGAACTCAGCAGGGGGAGGACACAGGGTTGCCCAAAAAGAAGAGGATCAGGTAAAACCATAGCACAGAACAGGTAAGTATAACATGTTGTTTTTTTTTTGTAATTTGAATCTTTTGAACCACTTTAAACATGAAGACACTTCATATTTCATGCAATTTTTGGTACTGTATAGCTCTCAAAGAATATCCAAACCTAAGAACAAAAATGTACATTATTGTAGCTTACCAGTCCTTAGAAGTGGTAGCTACATTAGTCCTTGTAGCCTCCTGGACACTGGACACTGAAATGATATCTCAAACAACATTATAATTGTCCCAGTTATCTTCTGTGAATGAGAAAACCCCTCAAATTACCTGTCTCCATACCTCAATAGAAAGTCTGGGCTGATTGATCAATCAGCAAATCTTGGCTTGTCACATGGGGCATATGCTGTGTTATATCAAATACTGCATATATAATATAATATACATATTTATATTGACAGAATTATGTACAGGGGTTCTCAGGAATGCTAGGGGAACCCAGCGAGGCAGACAGAGAAGGTGTGTGCTGACTGCTCATGTTGCCAATTGTACGTTTAATTATTTTTGTGATTCAAAGAATTTAGTAGGGTGCTAATTTAAAAATAAAACGATTGCTCTATTAATTTATCATAAACCTAACTAAGGCTCAAACAACACATATATTAATACAGAAAATGGGTTATGAAGTGAGAAAAAAGTTTTGGTTTATTCTGTACAGGAAGCACAGCCAACTTAAATTTATTATACTGATTATACTGAGGGCCAAACACACCTAAATATACAATACTTTAGCTACAATACTTTTGGGATACATTTACCAGCTATGGAATACATTTAAAAAAAAATTACTGATTCATTGTGTTAAACTATTTGACTTTGCACAATTTCATTCCTGCTAAAGGTACAAGATTACTTTTTCTAAACTATTCAACTGCAAAATATTGCAGGATATTATTACTTTGATGACACAGAGAACAATCCAGGACCTGATTTAATTTAACATTTTGAACTGGCTCAGCAATATGAAAATGACCTAAAACATAATGTAATGTGAGTATACCACTGGTGAATGAAGGTGGAGCAGTTGTTTTTGGTGCTGTGATTTCGGCACAGAAACGATTTGGTACAAACTGGCACAGGTTTAGGTGAGTATTTACAAAATAACAGATGTGAAAGTTAAGCCTAAGCCAATAACTCAGGTGAAGCATAGTTTTGGGGTCAAGGATTAGGTAAGAGTCAGGCTTGGGGTCCAATGTTAGGGGTGATTTTTAAAATGTAAGTTCACCTTTACAGAAAAATCAGTAAAGTGAACTTACACAGGACCCCCCCCAGTCCCATTGACCTGTTGCGCGGAGATCTCCTGTTCTTCGCCCCGGTATAACCGTCTCAGGGGTCTGGGGCTTAGAAACCCCCTTGGCATTCATGTGTCTTCTTCCCCACTGACAGGACAGGCTACGTGGGTTCTGATTGGTCGGCGGTACGTTTTGGAGATTTAGCTGCAGGGATTTCTAAGCCCCAGACCCCTGAGGCGGCAATACCGGGGCTTAGAGCAGGGGATCGCCGCAATCCAGGTCAGCGGGACGGGGAGGGGGGGGGGGTGAGTAGGGGATCCTGTGTAAGTTCACCTTACAGATTTTTTTGTAAAGGTGAACTTGCCCTATAAGAAGTTAAATTAAGGTTAAGGGTAGGGAGAAGGTTAAGAGTTAAAGTGTTTTTAAAGGCTGAGGGTTTTTTACCTTCATGCATTCTATGCAAATGTAAAAAACCTTCTCTGTGTAGCAGCCCCTCCAGACCCCCTAATACTTACCTAAGTCGGGATCCTCCTCTAGTGGTGCACAACAGCCTCGGCTTACCAGGGACTCTCCCTCCTCATTGGCTAAGTCAATCACAGCCGCCCTCCCCCGAACTTCATAGAATCGTTTCTGTCGCTCCCCGACAGGAACCAGGAGGTCTGAGAGAAGAGCCCCCCCCCCCCTACTGTCTGTCCCTTCTTTCTCTTTTTCTCCCCCACCCCAGCTGTCCCTCTCTTGTAATCCTGTCCCCTTTACCCCCTTAATACCTTTCCTACCACCGAACTCCCTTTCTCCATCACCCTTATTCCCCACACTATCTCCATGCTAAGGCATAGAAACAACCACAAAATAGGCTTTAATCCCCCGCTAGAGACACTTGAACCTTATCTTATTTTATATAGAAAGTACAATGCTCTTCTTTACACCATGAATGGAGCTGTTGATAGTGGTCCACATGGTGGACAACCTATTATTACAGTACCTGTTTCAATTAAGATGTCTCACCACAGGATGCTCCAAGGTTGTTTCTTTATACAGTGATTTTACTCCTTCTAAGTTACTTATGATTATTGTACCCTGCAACTCCATTTTCCATGACCCAGATTGTAACATCACTCTCTGTATTGCTAACATATAACAATGTCATGGATGCTCCTTTCAAGGATTTGTTCAACGCTTTGTACTTGCAATCTTATTCTGTTTCAATAAAAACCTCTTTGTGCAAAAAGAAAAAAAAGTCAATCACAGCCAGTGAGCCAATGAGGGCAGAGAGGGGGTGGGGCCGGGTCACGGCTCTGTGTGTAAATGGACACAATAGGCATACAGGGTATGCCAGGTGTGCTTGGGCACACCCTAATCACCTTGCGTAGCGCAGATTTCCCCTGTTTAAACCCCTGATATTTCACTAAAGCCCCCTAAAGTGGCACCTACTGACACCATCCACTGCTCTACTGACATCAACAGCATACATACACATGCACACACACGCATGTGTTTGAGCTTTGAGGGGCACACCCTAATGCAATAGGCTGTGCACACCTATGATGGTTACACAGAGTTACGTCTCAGGAATGAGCCTGCTCAGGTGCCCCCATTGCAAGCTGCTTGCTGTGGGGGCACTTGGCAGGAGGGAGGAGCCAGGAGCACTGGTGGGGGATCCAAGAAGAGGAGGATTGGGGCTGCAAAAACACTATACTTATTTCTCCAGATTTATGAGGGGGCTGGGAAACTGTGCTTGTCATAATGTTTGTTGTCTCAAATAATAGTTTATTGAGTAAAGAAGGCTGGTTACAGTGCAGAATATTACACAATACAAAATACAAACAATCACAGAGGTAGAAGTCTGCAGGATAACAACCAGTCAACTACAAGATAGCAATGTAAACAAAACATTATCACAGCTGAACATATTTGTTTGCCATAATTATTCCTGTCTGTGCTGTGCTGGTATCATTATCAGTTGTAAACTAGATTTGAATACTGTCTGTCCTAACAAAGGGTTAAAGATGTGGAAGCTTGCATTCCTAATTGTATGTTAATGAGAGGAAGCACAGCCTGTCCTAAGCCTGTCTGTTGAGACAGACATATCTTGAACCTGTTCAGAAATGCTTGCAGTCTGCCATGACACCTTCACCTAAGCACACATCTAAGGCCTCAGTCACATAGGTACAGGGGCCCATCCAGCATGAATTGGGCATTTGTTTTTGCACCTGACACCACCTGTAGCTGCATGCAGGCAGCCTATGTGAGTGAATAGAGACATCCACACTGCTGAGCTTGACATGCATGCAAGGACATGTGCAGGGCCCCTAATGCATACAGTGTATGTTTGGGGCTGCTGACCTGTTAATACACACCTGTAAAACTCGACTGTGTGGGTTAGTCTGTACAGCTGCTGTGTCCCAATTCACTTACATAGGCTGCCTGCACAATGTTATATGGACCACTGCTCTGTGTGAACAAGAAATAAAAGCAGTAACTCCACTTTTGTTGAGAAAAAACATTCCCCTCGGGTTTACTTTTAGCTCCCAGCAATTACTGGTGCCCTAACAGGTTCCTGCATTGATAAACATCAAGGCAGGGAGGACAAGGAACACAACGGTGGGCAGACCTCGTGTGAAATCGCCCACTTCTTTACTTGCTCCACTTTAGTTTCCAGAGGACAGTAGCCTCCCAAGATGGTGCCAGCACACCCCTCTTCAGCACAAAATTTGATCTGTGAAGCCTTACAGGTGATCTCACTTCACTGCTCTCCCTTAGGCTCAATTCAAATCTATGCATTTTGCTTTTGAGCGTTTTTGCAGTGCTTTTTGCAGTGCTTGCCGCGTTTTTGGACACGCGTTTTTACAGCGATTTTGCCGCGATTTGCGTTTTGCGTTTTTGGATTTTTTTTTTTTACACTGTGGCTGCTTAGCAACCAGCTATATACAGTGTAAAAATAAAAAATAAAAACGCAAAACGCACATTGCGGCAAAATCGCGGCAAAAATGCGGTAAAAACGCGGCACTTGTGTTTTGGATGTGGGTCCATTGACTTCTATTACGCTGCAAAACGCTGCATTTTGCATGAAAAAAAGTCCCTGACCCTTTCCAAAAATGCAGAGGCACAAAAATGCATTGATGTGCACATGTTCCATAGGAACCCATGTTAAAAAATTTCCCTGCATTTCTGCAAAATGCATCAAAAAACGCGCTAGTGTGAATGGAGTGTGGAGTGTGAAAAATTTCCCTGCATTTCTGCAAAATGCATCAAAAAACGCGCTAGTGTGAATGGAGCCTTAGGCTCCATTCACACTAGCGTGTTTTTTTGATGCATTTTGCAGAAATGCAGGGAAATTTTTTAACATGGGTTCCTATGGAACATGTTCACATCAATGCATTTTTGTTCCTCTGCATTTTTGGAAAGGGTCGGGGACTTTTTTTCATGCAAAATGCAGCGTTTTGCATGTAATAGAAGTCAATGGTCAGGCTATGCAACCATTCTTGCATTCTCTGTGCTCCAGGGAGGGATGGAATCTGGAGGCTTTCATCAAAGCCCTTCCTACCAGACATGACTTTGAGACCTCTGCAAAGTGGTTGGAAAACACCTACAGGCAGGAAATATTTGAACTGAAACAAGATTTTGGAACCAAGTTAGGAGACCTTGAGCCACACCTTTGAATGCATTTCTGCCAAACCGCATAATCATGGCTTGATTTTACATGAACACACGGTACAAATTCAACAACTTTTCTATCAGCAAGATGACCTAGAGAACAGAAACCATCGCAATAAAATTAGAAACCACAATTTACCTGAGTCAGATGGATCAAATTATCTACCCTCGGCTGCCATGGCGATCTTTAACCAGTTGCTGAAAAAGGGCTACATTTTGCCTTCTCGCTTATGTGATAAGATAATACTGCCTTTAACCACTTCAATACAGGGCACTTATACACCCTTCCTGCCCAGACCAATTTTCAGCTTTCAGTGCTCTCGTACTTTGAATGCCAATTGCTCAGTCATGCAACACTGTACCCAAACAAAATTTTTATAATTTTTTTCACACAAATAGAGATTTCTTTTGGTGGTAATTAATCACCACTGGGTTTTTTATTTTTTGTGAAATAAGGGAAAAAAGAGCAAAAATTTTGTAAAAAAAAAAACTTTTTTAAGTTTCTGTGATAAACATTTTCAAATAAGTAATTTATGAACAGAAATTTGGGCCAAAATTTATACTGCTACATATTAGGGATGGGCCCGGTGTTCGATTCAAAGCCATGTTCGAATCGAACATCGGGCGTTCGCCCGCTCGGCGAGCCCAGAACTATTTGGGCCGCTCGCATCAAATTCGTGTGATGCGAGCGGCCCGCAATGCATTGCGCTAGTCGCAGTGCAATGCTGGCTGATGATTGGCCAAGCATGCATTGTGACCCCGCATGCTTGGCCAATCACAGCGCCGGCAGCAAGGAGAGCCATAATTGGCTACAGGCAGGATGCCTGTAGCCAATTATAGCTCAGGGGCTTTAGTACACGCCCCACGGTATAAGAGGCCGCCGCGGCGGCGGCCTCGCATATTGTGTTTCAGTGTCAGCGTGTCAGTGTGTTGCTGACTGCTGACAATATGTGCTTTATTTCTGGGGATTTGTGTGTGCGTGCTGTTAGTACAGCATTGCAGTATCACATCTGGGGGGTGTCTATAGTATGCCTGTGAAGGGGGGCAGGTTTCCTGTGCTTAGAACTTTCCCTGCAAAAAGTGTAATTTTTTGCAGGAAAAAAGCTATTTAAAAGCACTCGCGGCTAATGAATTGATGGCTCCTGTAACACAGAGAACTGTCATTCATTGATAAAAAACAAAAAAAAAAGCGTGGGGGTCCCCCCAAATTCAATAACCAGGCCCTTCAGGTCTGGGATGGATATTAAGGGGAACCCCAGGCAAAAAAAAAAAAATGGCGTAGGGTCCCCCTCAAAATCCATACCAGACCCTTCAGGTCTGGGATGGATTTTAAGGGGAACCCTAGCCAAAAAAAATGGCGTGGGGTCCCCCTCAAAATCCATACCAGACCCTTATCCGAGCACGCAACCTGGCAGGCCGCAGGAAAAGAGGGGGGGACGAGAGCGGCCCCCCCTCCCGCCTGAACTGTACCAGGCCACATGCCCTCAACATTGGGAGGATGCTTTGGGGTCCCCCCCAAAGCACCTTGTCCCCATGTTGATGAGGACAAGGGCCTCTTCCCCACAACCCTGGCCATTTCGTTGTGGGGGTCTGTGGGTGGGGGGCTTATCGGAATCTGGAAGCCCCCTTTAACAAGGGGACCCCCAGATCCCGGCCCCCCCCTGTGTGAAATGGTAAGGGGGTACTTGTACCCCTACCATTTCACCAAAAAAGTGTCAAAAATTGTAAAAATGACAGGAGACAGTCTTTGACAATTCCTTTATTAAAATCTTCTTTCTTCTTTCTTCATCCTTCGGTTTCTTCATCTTCTCCTTCCATCTTCTTCTTCCATTTTCTTCTTCCTCCGATCCGCTTCTTCTTGCGCTGGTCTTCTCGTCCTTCTTGTCCGGCATCTTCTTCCATGGCATCGGCGTCGGTGTCGGTGTCTCTTCTTGGGCCACTCCTCGCAATGGGAGGCTCCCGCTGTGTGAGGCTTCGCTGCGTCTGACAGGTCTTTTATAATGGAGGGCACCTGGTGACCCCGCCCCCTCTGACGCACGGGGACGTCATGGGGAATTCCCTATGGCTTTCCCCATGACGTCAGAGGGGGGCGGGGTCACCAGGTGCCCTCCGTTATAAAAGACCTGTCAGACGGAGCGAAGCCTCACACAGCGGGAGCCTCCCATTGCGAGGAGCGGCCCGACAGAAGAACAGATGCCGACGCCATGGAAGAATATGCCGGACGAGAAGCACGAGAAGACCAGCGCAAGAAGAAGCGGATCGGAGGAAGAAGAAAATGGAAGAAGAAGATGGAAGAAGAAGATGGAAGAAGATGACGGAAGGAGAAGATGAAGAAACCGAAGGATGAAGAAAGAAGAAAGAAGATTTTAATAAAGGAATTGTCAAAGACCGGTCATTTTTACAATTTTGACACTTTTTTGGTGAAATGGTAGGGGTACTTTTGTACCCCCTTACCATTTCACACAGGGGGGGCCGGGATCTGGGGGTCCCCTTGTTAAAGGGGGCTTCCAGATTCCGATAAGCCTCCCGCCCGCAGACCCCCACAACCAATGGCCAGGGTTGTGGGGAAGAGGCCCTTGTCCTCATCAACATGGGGACAAGGTGTTTTGGGGGGGACCCCAAAGCATCCTCCCAATGTTGAGGGCATGTGGCCTGGTACGGTTCAGGCGGGAGGGGGGGCCGCTCTCGTCCCCCCTCTTTTCCTGCGGCCTGCCAGGTTGCGTGCTCGGATAAGGGTCTGGTATGGATTTTGAGGGGGACCCCACGCCATTTTTTTTGGCTAGGGTTCCCCTTAAAATCCATCCCAGACCTCAAGGGTCTGGTATGGATTTTGAGGGGGACCCTACGCCATTTTTTTTTGGCTGGGGTTCCCCTTAATACCCATCCCAGACCTGAAGGGCCTGGTTATTGAATTTGGGGGGACCCCCACGCTTTTTTTTTTTTCATTTTTTTTTTTTTTTATCAATGACTTTTTTTTTATGAATGACTTTCAATGAATGACTGTTCTCTGTATTACGGGAGCCGTCAATTAACATTAGCCGCGAGTGATTTTAAATAGCTTTCTTTTCTGCAAAAATTACACTTTTTGCAGAGACAGTTCTAAGCACTGGAAACATGCGCCCCTTTACATGCATACTATAGACACCCCCCAGGTACGAAATTTAAAGGAATATTACACTTTTTTTGTTTCAATTTAAGCATTATTAAAATCACTGCTCCTGAAAAAACGGCCGTTTTTTAAAAAAAAATTTGCATTGATACATGTCCCCTGGGGCAGGACCCAGGTCCCCAAACACTTTTTATGACATTAACATGCATATTAGCCTTTAAAATTAGCACTTTTGATTTCGAACGTTCGCATCCATTATAACTAATAGGGTTCTAAAGCTCGCACGGACTTTAGGTCCGTTCGCGGGTTCTGGTGCGAGCCGAACGGGGGGGTGTTCGGCTCATCCCTACTACATATCTTTGGTAAAAAATAACCCAAGTTAGTGGATATTATTTGGTCTGTGTAAAAGCTATAGAGTCTACAAACTATGGTGCCAATCACTGAAAATTGATCACACCTGATGCACTGATGGCCTATCTCAATTCTTGAGGCCCTGAAATGTCAGGATAGTACAAATATACAAATAAGTTTTTTAAAGTTGTATTTCTTTCCAACAATTCTTGGGAAAATTAAGAAGTTATTATTATTATTATTTTAATTTTTTTACACAAAATTGTCATAATAACAAGTTATTTCTCAGACACAGCATATGCATACTTCCAATTACACACCAAAATACATTCTGCTACTCCTCCCAAGTATGACAATACCACATGTGTGAGACTTTTTCACAGCCTGGCCACATAGAGAGGCCCAACATGCAG
Organism: Lithobates sylvaticus; assembly: GCA_028564925.1. NCBI lineage: Eukaryota > Metazoa > Chordata > Amphibia > Anura > Ranidae > Lithobates > Lithobates sylvaticus. Next base: position 120,597,099 of record CM053035.1, on the reverse strand, counting down.
GGAGCACCATCAGGCGTTCTAGGAGCATAAATTACACATTTAGTTTCCTGACTACCTATCATATTTTTGAAGGCACTGGATCACCAGGTCAATGAAATTACCCACAAAATTACCCCATTTTGGAAAGAAAACACCCCAACGTATAATCTATGAGGCATAATGAGTCTTTTGAATGGTTACATTTTTTTCAAAGGTCTTCGAAAAAGGTGAAAAGAAAATGAAAACGTATTTTTATTTACACAAAGTGGTCAATTTATAAGATATTTTTAACACATAGCATGTACATAGAAAAAATTACACCCCAAAATACATTCTGCTACTCGTCCCGAGTATGGCAATACCACATGTGTGAGACTTTTTCACAGCCTGGCCACATAGAGAGGTCCAACATGCAGGGAGCACCGTCAGGCGTTCTAGGAGCATACATTACACATAAAATTTCCTAACTACATATCACATTTTTGAAGGCCCTGGAACACCAGGAAAATGGAATTACCCACAAAATGACCCAATTTTGGAAAGAAAACACCTTGACGTATATTGTATGAGGCACGGGCTGGTGGCAGGTACTTGGGTACTCTGATGTGCTGGTGACAGGTACTCTGGGACACTAATGGGCTGGTGACAGGTACTCGGGTACTCTGATGGGCTGGTGACAGGTACTCTGGGACTCTGATGGGCTGGTGACAGGTACTCGGGTACTCCGATAGGCTGGTGACAGGTACTCGAGTACTCTGATGGGCTGGTGACAGATCCTCTGATGGACTGGTGACAGGTACTCGGGTACTCTGATGGGCTAGTGACAGGTACTCAGGGTACTCTGATGGCGACAGGTACTCGGGTACTCTGATGGCAACAGGTACTCGGGTACTCTGATGGCAACAGGTATTAGTACTCCGATGGTGACAGGTATTCGTGTTCTTTGATGGCGTCAGGTTCTCGGGTACTCTGATGACGACAGGTACTCTGATGGCGTCAGGTACTTGGTTACTCTGATGGTGACAGGTACACTGATGGGCTGTGGCAGTTACTCTGGGGCTGGTGACAAGTACTCTGATGGGCTGTGACTGGTACTCTGGGGCTGGTGACAAGTACTCTGATGGGCTGTGACAGGTCCTCTTTATTTGGGAGGAGATCAGGCACTATACTGTACATTCTGTAAAAAAATATTCCAGATCTCCTCCTTACACATTGAGGAGGAGAACCCTAAAACGGTACTACAGCCGTTTGTTGACATTTGTGACCGGCTGTGATTGGACACAGACGGTCACGTAAAAAAGAGCCAATTTCATTGGTTCTTTACCCTGTTTGGGGATAAGCTGTGTCCGAGGGACATGCCTCATCCTTATAGGCGCTAGTGTGCGCCAAACACATGTGACTGGCTGTGATCGGTCACGTGGTAAAGAGCCAATTTCATTAGCTCTTTACCCTGATCGGGTCCGAGGGACACGCCTCATCCCCAATTTACATTTTGCTGGCCAAAGACCAGAGCACTTTGCGATTCGGCACTGCGTCGCTTTAACTAACAATTACGCAAACAAAATTGACGTCCTTTTTTCCCACAAATAGAGCTTTCTTTTGGTGGTATTTGATCACCCCTGCAGTTTTTATTTTTTTGTGCTATAAACAAAAAAAAAGAGCGACAATTTAAAAAAAAAACACATTATTTTTTACATTTTGCTATAATAAATATTCCCCCAAAAATATATAAAAAAAAAAATTTCTCAGTCTAGGCCGCTATGTGTGGCATGTCACTGATTTCTGCTCTGGGTCACAGGGAGCAGAGATCAGTGACACTGTCACTAGGTAGAACGGGGAGATGCTTGTTTACATTAGCATTTCCCCATTCTTCGTCTCTGTGAGACGATCGTGGGTATCCTGCGACCTGACTCACGGAGCTTGCTGCGGACACGCGTGCCACCGGCTGCGCGCACGCGACCGCAGGCCGCCTCTTAAAGGGCAACGCACAGGTACGTTAGTTTGCCTGTACGTGCCATTCTGCCACAGTATATCTGCGTGAGGCGGTCGGCAAGCGGTTAAAGTGTCCTCATTCAAATGCAGGTTTTAACTCCCCAGAAAGTGTTGACATTTTTTTAATTATAATTAATTCCTCAGAATCTTCATCCCTTTACCACACCAGGTGGGACACCGCTCTCTTAAGATTTTACACTCACCTGAAAGCAGGTGAAAATCAGCCTTAAATTCCACAATTCATCCTCCTCTGGTCATCGGATCATGGTACGGACTACCTCTTTAGATTCTAATTTTTAATTAAACCCCAAATACCCCTTACATATTGCACTTACAAATATAGGATTAAAAATGAGCATGTGAACAGTAGCTTGCCTTTGTGGTGTCACTCCACCGCTCCTAGTATTGAAAGGATCGCAGCGATGCCCGAGTTGAGCTCCACGAGGGTAGACAAGTTGATTGGCCGTGTACCTTACCCTAACATGTATCGTCGTAGACTTCGTCAGATGGCATGGCTACACGGTAGGGCTCACTCTATTTATAGGCTGTCTTCAGGTAATTTAACCCTCCGACTGCCTCCAATTATAATCAGTGCAGAGATCGCTCTCATCACCTTTCATAGTTATCTAATTACTCTATACTCATAATGTGTGTAGTTTGGCCACCATACATTGCATTAATATATCCATCAAATGGGAAATACAACTTTGATAATAAAATGTGCAAACTATATGATATGTTCTAATGTCTTTGGATGGATCCATGGATGAGTTTGTGCTTCATGTTTAGCGCATCAAAACAACCACAATATATAACTGGATACACCTTCTCCATGAATTTCAACAATCCATTTGATATATTATCTCATTCTAAATGTTTTATATGAATCCATCCAAAACATAAATACTGAATAAAACATAAAAAATACATAATTAAAAACATCTATAATTTATAATTCATAATTAAAAATTAAAAAATGTTAAAAACATCCAAACGGTCACTATTCTATAATTAATGTACTGAAAACCCCATACATTTATATGTAAGGCCAAAATAATAAAAATCTATATTAATAGTCACCAATGAAGCAGTTTAAATCCAGCTCAATGTTCATACCTTTTGGACTCAAATCCATTTAGTCTCGCATTTTGACAGTTCCCTGATTCGATTTTCACCTCACTTCTGCTCCCTTTGATAAAGGGGTTTGGTCCTATTAATACCCCAAAACTTCAGGGCTCCAGGGTCCCTGTTATGCTTACGCCTAAAGTGTAATGATACACTGTGATCTTTATACCCTGTGCATATATTATAAATATGCTCTGAGACTCGCTTACCTAGTGTCCTTTTAGTTCGGCCATGATACATTAAGCCACAAGGGCACTGCAGGGCATAGACCACATATGTCGAATTGCAAGGAATAAAATCTTTGATCTCAAATTCACGTCTCATAGATGATGAACTGAACTTAGTAAGACCTTTAATATGAGTATTAACCTTCTGGCACACCTTACATTTTCTGCATGTGTAAAAAACAGGTGTGTGCCAGAACATCTGTGGTCGTGTGGGCAGATCCAACACTTTTTTTTACTTACCTATCCCCATAAGAAGGTGCTTTTCGATAAATAATAGTGGGGCTATCTGGTAATGCTCTTTTTAAAATTTTGTCCATACCTCATATTCTCCAATGCTTTTTAAAAATGTCTTCCACTTCTCTATATTGCATGTGGAAATTGCTAATGAACCCCCATTCTTGTTTTGTGTCATTGGGTCTCTCTTTACCTTTTAAACATACAACTTGCAATATCTGCCCTACTTCCTCGATTGCTTTGTTCAGCACTAAGGTGTCATAGCCTTTTTCTTCAAAATGTTTTTTTATGATTTGTGTTTTTTTTTAATATATTCTTTATTTTCATATTTTGTACAGTTATTCAGACATTCCATTTTCAATAATAAACCTTTTCCAGGTATACATAATACCTCGCTCGCCTCCCTCCCTTTTGTCGTCCTTATCTCTCTATTAAGCATAGCTATCTCTCCGTTTTCCTAAATGCCAGCCATTGACCCCATATCCTTTGATATTTCGCCCCTGTATCTTGTGTCATATGTATGGACTCCTCTATAATTCTTATCCACTCTACCTTGCCTATCCACTCTTTCATGGTGGGGACTTCCTGCATTTTCCAGAAAATTGGGATGAGGGCCTTGGCTGCATTCAACAAATACGGAGTTACATTTAATTTATACTGGGCCACTCCCTTGTCTGTATCATGGAAGAGGCATACCCATGGTTGTTTTGTTTTGTTCAGCACCAAGGTGTCAAAGCCTTTTTCTTCAAAATGTTTTTTATGATTTGTGTTTGATCTCTAAAATCAACGTCTGCAGTACAATTTCTCCTGTCCCGCATAAACTGCCCTTTCGGGATGTTTCTTAGCCATAAAGGATGGTGTCCACTGGTAGATAGCTATTTCTATCAGTAGTTTTGAAGAAAACTTTAGTGGTCATTATTCTGTAACATTATAGTTAAATCAAGATAGTTCACATGTTCTCTACTATAATGAAAATCTAATCTTATATTGTTAGTGTTGTTAATCAACTCCTCCATAAAATCTTTCAACGATTGTTCAGTCCCTGCCCAAATGAATATCAGATAGTCTATAAATCTTTTGTAAAAAATAATTTCCTTCTTCTCCGTACCAAAGATATGTTTATCCTCCCATTCGCTCATAAAGAGGTTGGCAAGGCCCGGTGCAAAATTTGTGCCCATTGCCACACCTCTTTTCTGGGTATAGAATTTTCTGTCATACCAAAAGTAGTTGTGTGAGAGGCATAAATCAAGGACCATCCCTAAAAACCTCTTCTCTACATAGGGAAAATCATCTCTCTTACTAAATGCCCAATTCATGGCTAACATGGCATTGTCGTGTTTGATCACTGTATACAATGATGCCACTTCAGCGGTTACCAAAAATATATCAGGTTGTATGGGTATTCCTAATTCTTTTAACAACAACAATAATAAATTACTTGTGTCTTTAAGTTAGGCTTCAGTATTTAAAATGCTGGTTTGGAGAAAATTGTCCAGGTACTGGCCCACTCTTGGAGAGACTGAGCCAATACTATTCACAATTGGTCTTGCTGGAGGATTCACAGAATCTTTATGGATTTTTGGCAATGTGAATATTGTCGGTATCCTATTGTAACTCGGTTATAAGTATAATTTTTCTTTATTAGTAATGACCCGTGATAGTAGCAATACTCAACTAAATTGCTTAAATCATTTCGGAAAACAGCTGTTGGGTCTTTTTTTAGAACTTTACATGTCTCTGTATCTGCCAACATACTAGACAATTGGGAGTGGTAAAAGTTTTTATCAAGTATAATCACCCCCCCCCCCTCAAAAGAGGCAATAATCAGGGTGTATTATTGCCTCTTTTATTTTCACCAATGCCTCAATACCTTCTCGAATATATTTAGGGTTAAGCATGAGGTGAGCAGCCTTGGAAGAAAGGTGCAGGGAATTAAGAGGTGAACAGTGTTGGTAGAGGGTAGCAAGTGATACAGAAGTGAGGAGAATTGTAAAAGGGTGCCTGGGGATGCAAAGGTGAGCAATGTTATAAGAAGTTATCAAAGGGAGCAGAAGTGAGCAGTACTGGAAGAAGGGTGAAATGGTGAACAGTGTTGTAAAAGGGGGTGCATACTCACGGTGTCTTTTAAGCTGGATTTTGGATCATTGGATCATTGGGAGGCATCAGTGTCCCCTCTTGACCTGTTGCAGCAGAGAAATCACACAGGTTACAGGAGCAGTAAAGAGACCAGGGGAGTCAGTGGCAGCATAGGTGAATGGAGGATACCTACACCAAATGACACACAAATAGCACTGCATGCGCAGGGCAGATGTGTTGCCTGCCTCGTGCTTGCTATGGCTGTCTATTGATCTACCCTTGCAGTCATGTAATGATTACACGATTGCAAGGTATATTAGCAGATTTACATAGCAGACACTAGGCAGGACAAAAGACTTTATACTCATACAATAAAAGTATGTGAAAACATATTTTGCATTAACCTACTTTTATTGTATGAATATAAATAAAATTATGAGAATGAAAAATATGTATTCCCATACTTTTATTGTTTTTGAATATGCTGTCTTACTTACAAAACATAATGTGCATTAGCACACCACAGTGGAGGGAAAACAAGCAAATGCACTGCAACAAGCAAATATAGCTAGTTAATAATATAAAAATATAAAGTATGCCATTGAGTATGAAGTTTATAATTTACCTCTTTTATTCTGGAGGAAGTGGCAGACATATTAGAAAGTTGTATGATCCTATCTTTTTTTATTTATCCATAAGACTAGATTGCAAATCTGAATCCCAGCGACCTATATAATTTGGAATCTCTGGGCTTTGCGATGTCAACAGAGCTTTGTAAAATTGAGAAACTCAATGCTGCGGTGGATCTTTAAACTGCAGGATGATTTTGGTAGATTCTGAACAAATTGAGACAGTTGGGCATAGCGCTACTGGTCCATAAAGGTAGGTTTTGTTAGTCCACACAAGGACCGTAATGGTCTCATCCTGGAATCCTTAAGCACAAGGTGCAGTAAAGGTATAAACTCTGGGAACAACGATTTAAAACCCCTATTTAAAGCACCTGGCATAAAGTAATTATGTTTAAGCAATGGCATCAAGGGGGAATTATATTCCCAAGAATAATGAGAATGCAGGGAGTCTCATATGCCAAAGTAGATATAGTCAAAAGCGATGCCAGAGGTGCCAAGCCCTCGATGAACGAGGTGGCCATAAAGCAACCACAAGGTTTGTATCTGCAAGTGCTACTTCATGTTCTACCCAGAGTTTGGACTCCCCGGCATATTTCCAGTCTACTATGCTTAACAGGGTAGTCACTTGATAGTATAATTTAAAATTTGGTAAAGCCAGACCTCCGGATCTTTTAGGGTGTTTTAAAACATTATGAGATATTCTAGTGCGTTGTTCCTTCCAAATGTAATGTGAGATAATGGACTGAAGCATCAGAAAAAAAAAAACTCTATGGAGACTCCTAAGGGAAACATTTGAAAAACATATAAACTCAGGGGAGGAAATTCATCGTTATAACATTGATCTTGCCTAACCAAGAATGACAGAGGGAAGACCATTTATGCAAATCTGTTTTCATTTTATTGAGCAAAGGGAGGTAATTATATTGAAATAGGTTAGAGAGAGTAATGCCGCATACACACGATTGGAAATTCCGCCAGCAAAAGTCAGATGAGAGCTTTTGGTCGGAAAATGCCACCGTGTGTATGCTCCATCAGACTTTTGCTGGCGGATTTCCAGCCAGCAAACGATTGAGAGCAGGTTCTCAATTTTTCGGTCGGAAAAAGTTCCGATCGTCTGTACCAATTCCAACGCATGCTCAGAAACAAATCAATGCATGCTCTGAAGCATTGAACTTAATTTTCTTGGCTCGTCGTAGTGTTGTACGTTCTTGACAGTCGAAAGTTCAGCAAACTTTTGTGTGACCGTGTGTATGCAAGCCAAGCTTGAGCGGAATTCCATCGGAAAAACCATCCAAGATTTTTCAGACGGAAAATCTGCTCGTGTGTACGTGGCATAAGTGTAAGGTAAATACCTAAATACTTTCAGTTAGCTGGTTGCCAGGAGAAAGGGAATAACGGTTTGACGATTGCAACCTCAGAGGGGGGTACTAATATATTTAACCACTTCAGCCCGGACCAATTTGCAGCCAAAGGACCAGGCCCCTTTTTGCGATTCGGTACTGCGTCGCTTTAACTAATAATTGCGCGGTCGTGCGACGTAGCTCCCAAACAAATTTGGCGTCCTTTTTTTTCCCACAAATAGAGCTTTCTTTTGGTGGTATTTGATCGCCCCTGCGGTTTTTATTTTTTGCGCTATAAACAAAAATAGAGCAACAATTTTGAAAAAAATGCAATATTTTTTACTTTTTGCTATAATAAATATCCCCAAAAAATATATAAAAAAACATTTTTTTCCTTAGTTTAGGCCGAAACGTATTCTTCTACATATTTTTGATAAAAAAATCGCAATTAGCGATTATTGATTTGTTTGCGCAAAAGTTATAGCGTTTACAAAATAGGGGATAGATTTATAGTATTTTTATTAATATTTTTTTTTACTAGTAATGGTGGCGATCAGCGATTTTTATTGTGACTGCGACATTATGGCGGACACATCGGACATTTTTGACACATTTTTGGGACCATTGTCATTTATATAGAAATCAGTGCTATTTAAATGATCTGATTCCTATGTAAATTACACTGGCAGTGAATGAGTTAACCACTAGGGGGCGGGGAGGGGCTAAGTGTGACATGTTGTGTTTTCTTTTACAGTAGGGGGGTGTGGCTGTACGTCTGACGTCATTGATTGGCTTTCCCGATGACAGGGAACAGCCGATCAATGACAGGCAGTGTAGGAAGTACGGGGAGAGGTTTGTTTACACAGACCTCTCCTCGTTCTTCAGCTCTGTGACCCGATCGCGGGGCACCAGTGGCGATCGGGTCCGCTGGTCCCGTGGCCGTGGATAGCAAATAAAAATCTGTGACAAAGGACACCCTTGTCGTGCACCATTTTTAAGTATAAATGCATCACTAAGAGAGCCATTGACCTTAATCTGAGTACAGGCTCTCCTCACTTAACGACCAGGTTCCGTTCAGTTCCAAACTAATTGGTTGTTAAATGAGGAGACACAAGTATTCAATATTTTAAGCATTCTTAACTACTGTACTGTACTGTATTGTGAAAAAAAGATCTAAACACAAAACTCCAACTCAATAACGTTGTATTAATTTGCATAAGTACAGAACACAAACGAAAATTCTGTACTGTAACTCGTTCGGGTGGGTAGAGCTGGTCGTAAGTCCGAGCGGTCGTTAAACAGGTAAGTCGTTAAATGAGGAGTATCTGTAGTCAGTTGTATATATATAGATGCATTACAGTAAAATATTTTAAGGCCTATTCCCAAAAACGTTAAGGTTGTCAGCAAGTAGTCCCAGTATACCCTATTAAACGCTTTTTCAGCATCAATAGAATGCAACAGGGTGGGCTGGGAACTTCCCCTAGCAAAAAAACTTTATATCTGCTTTAAGTAATGCAATAGGATGGTAACTTCCGCAACTAGTTAAGTGCTTCCCTGGTTTTGGTAGTACAGATATATGTGTGACGAGTGACTCAGATCGAAAAACCCTCTAACCGCGCAATAGAATTATCATAAGAAGTCAAATATGGAATAAGAATTCCTTTAAATCTTTTTTAATAAAGAATGGTGTATTCATCTGGTCCAGGTGTTTTGCCCGTGGGCGTTGATTTTAGAGCTGCATGGAATTCCTCCTCTGTGAAACCCAGTAGAAAGTTTAGGGAGATGTGCCTACTGCAAATAGTGTAAAATATTCCTATGTTTTTCCTTGGTAGTAACGGTGGCTAATTTTCCCCTCACATTGTACAGGTCCACGTAAAAGTCACAAAAAACCTGCACAATATGAGGGGTAGTATACATAAGATCACCTGAAGGGGACCTGATCTTTGAACTAAAAGTGGTTGTTTTCTTTTTCCTGAAGTGAACAACCAGCATCTTACCTGCATTATCTCCACTTTTTCTTTCTATCTCCCAGCTCAAATAACTTACCCCATATATAAGCCTTATGGACTTCCCACAAGACAGATTTTGAGAATTCAGAGAAAGTATTCTCTGCACAATACTGAGCCAGGAAGGTAGAAAGATCTGCAAAATCTGATGGGTCACAAAGAAGGAAGTCATTTAACGTCCAGTTACATTGTTGTTTAAGTTGATTAGGAAAAGTCCAACAGATTAAAACTGAGGCATGATCTAAGAGGGTGCAAGTCCCCATGGAGGCTGAATGTACAAGCAGAAGATGATAGTGATCAATGAAAATATTATCTATCCTAGAATAGGAGTCATGAGTATTAGAATAATAGAAAAAGTCACACTCTTTAGGATATAAAATCTTCCAACCATCAACCAGCTGAGCTGTATGTAGGCCGTTCCTAACATGAGAAAGGTGTCTACAAGAGATAGTAGAACACACTCAAGAAGTGTCTAACAAAGGGCCTAAAGACATAGTAATGTCCCCGGCTAGAAGGGTAATCCCAAAGACAAAATCTTTCAATTCAGCTAGCATACCAATGAAAAAAGTTGCTTGTTAAGTATTTGGACAATAGATATCTGCCAAGGTAAACAGTATTTTACCTACTAAGGCTCGGAGAAATAAAAATTTTCCCATGATCATCTGCCATCATTTGGTATAATATAAAGGGGATGTTCTTGTGAAAACCAATGGTGACACGTTTGGCGTTATTAGAATAAGATAAACTGTAATAGCAGGTAGGATAGTAAGTGGAATTTAAGTGAGTAGATGTGGAATGTGTTATATGCCTTTCTTGCAAAAAAACTATAGAACAGGAGGTGCTTTGCAATTCTCTAAAAAGCTGATGTCGTTTACCTGAGGTGTTCAGGCCCCTAACATTATAAGAGGTCAGATATAGTGTTGTAATTGCAATATAGGAACATGGCCTTTAGGTAAATAAGTAGAGTCACAGGCAAGATAAAAAAACAAAAAACAAACCGCATACGTAGCCTAGCTACCCCATGCAGAAAACTGCAGTGGGCCCTACGGGGGTCAGGAGCCCAGTGTGCCCGGGTGCATCCAGGTAACCAAACCCAGACAGGCAACAGGACATCCAGACTCCAGAGCCCCATTTGAGGTGGGGGTCTCCTAGGAAAAAGGCACATAAAATATGCAATGAGAGGCATTGGGGCCCCAGCCAAAGACCGACATGTAAAAAAAAAAATTACTCAAAGAGAAGAAAAACTGTACACCAGTCCTATAAGAGACAGATAAGAATAAAGACTGGTATTAGGTTATAGTTGAATATTGATGAGTGGATAACTGCATATATTAATTTATTCTTATAGCCCCAAGGAAGACAATAGAAAAAAAAAAATCTCCTCTGGGGTAGAAGAAAGTGAGAAAGTGCGACCCTGAGAAGAAAAAATTGATGCAGGGTCGGCATTACTAAGGGAGGAATAGGTCTGGGGAAGGGTTAAATAAATTAGGTAGTGGGGGTAGGGGCATAACTTACCTGATTGGTGTATTAGGGGTCAGGGTGGAGCTGCAGGGGGTGTTGTCCGTGCAAGGGCTGATGGGTAATAACTCCGGAAAGTTCTGTTGATTGAAGAGTTCCCTCCCTCTTGCCCTGTATTCTGGTTTAATGGGTAGTCTGGGTGGGGGGGACAATTCTGATGTTTCATGTTTAAAAAAAATAAAAATAAAATACAAATACTATAATACATTTTTTTTTTTTTTATATTTTGCACTTTTGTCACAGCAGCTGGTGGGTCAGGGGGTCTTTGGGGGGGGGGGGGGGGGTCAAGGATTAACCAGACTGTAGAAGAATTGGGGGCCCATCTAGGGTATGGTGCTCCCACCTGGTTGGTTGTTGGTAGTTTTCCAAGGAGCTAGGTCCCCTGGGCGAAAGTCAAAATGTGGAATTGGCAATGTCTTCAAGCCAGATGGGGCACGGCTGAGGACATGGTCGGTAAAAACCCAAAATGGGATTTAAGGACACCCAAAGACCCCCTCCTGGTGTTAAAATTGTTTTTGTTTGTTGTTTATTAATTTGTTAAATAAAAGGGCTGTTGTGGCCGTTTAAACCCATGTCACGCAGTGTTGTGTTTTTTATTATAAGTTCAAGGACCGTAAGTTGACGAATTCTATAGTCAAGGAAAAACTTATATTCCTTAGCTTTTCTTCCATGATGATGCTTTCTTCCTCCAAGCTGAGTCAAGATTTATAGAAAAGGTTGGGCTACATTCATGCCAATCGGAAGCTCTGGTGGATCCATACTAAAATCAGAACAAAAAAGAGCACCCATTTTTGATTGCCACCAGACATAAGGGAAAACCCCAATGATACTGAATGTCTTTAGAGCGTAATTTGTCAAGGAGAGGTCTCAAAGACTGCTGGCGTTCAAGTGTTTCTTTAGACAAGTCTAGGAAGATGGTTATAGAGGCGCCATCAAAGTCGATAGCTGGTGATCCTCACAATTTCCTCATTATAGCATTTTTCTTCTCAAAATAATGCAGATTGCATATGACATCATGAGGTTGCTCCGTTGAGACATTGCGTGGTCGCAGAGCCCTGTGAACTCAATTAAAACGTATGCCAATAGAGTCCGACTGTCCCAATATGGGGTTTAGGATACCTTGCACCACATTAGATAAATCTTCATCTTTGACTGCCTCAGGTATCCCCCACAGGCAGAGATTATTTCTCATGTTGCTATTTTCAAGGTCCTTCATCTTGCAGTGGGTATAGAAAATAATCACCCCCCTCTAAAATAATCACATTTTGTTGCTTTGCAGCATGAAATGAAGACAGACAGTTTTTATTTTATCCAGCAGCATTTACTAGTGCAACATATAACATCCAAGTGAATGATATAACACCGATATGTAAAAAAAATCCAAAACAGAATCACTGAGTTAGAAAAAGGTTTACCCCCTTATGTCAGTATTTTGTTGGACCACATTTTGCTTTAATTAAAGCCTTTAGTCTGTTGGGATATATCTGTACTAATTTTGCACATCTAGACTTTGCAATATCTGCCCACACTTCTTTGTAGAACTGCTCAAGTTCAGTTAAGTTTGATGATGACCGTTTGTGGACTGCAGTCTTCAAGTCATTCCACAGATTTTCAGTGGGGTTTAAGTCTGGACTCTGACTAGGACATGCAAGGACTTTCACCCTTTTCTCCTTCAACCCCTGTGTGGTCATTTTTGCTGTGTGCTTTGGGTCATTGTCATGTTGGAAGGGAAACCTTCTTCCCATTGACGATTTTAGGGCAGCAGATTTTCCACAAGAATTTGATGGTATTTTCCCCCATCCATGTTTCCTTCTATCCTGACAAGTGCTCCAGTCCCTGCTGCAGAGAAACACCCCCATAACAGGATATTACCACCTCCATGCTTTACTGTAGGAAAGGTGTTATTTGGATGGTGAGCTGTATTGGATTTCCGCCAGACATATTGTTTGGTGTTGCGATAGTGAATCGTGGGGAAATTTGTCATCAAACACTGAAAGTGACTACAGCGTCAATTCTGCAACTCAGCAAATTTCAGTGTTTTTAATTTGATTACATTATTGAATACATTTTATTATTATTATATTATTATTTGTTATAATTATTTATAGTTATTTATTATATTATAATTCATGATTTCGTGTTTCAAACTTTGTTATACCCGGGATGTCTACTAGACTCTTGTTTGGACAGATTAAAGTGAGTAATTCCTAAGAATTACAGGCCTACAATATAACACGCCAAATTTCAATGCAAAACAATGTACCGCTTTCAGCATCAAAAATCTGCCATAATCATACCGCCAGGGAGGTTAAAATGATTGTAAAGGCTTGTTTTTTTCCATAAAAAAATTAAAATGATATTATACTTACCTGCTTTGTTGCAGTGGATTTGCACAGAACAGCCTGGATCCTCCTCTTCTCGGGTCCCTCTTCTGTAATCTGAGCTTGCTATGAGGGCACCTGAGCTGAGTTACAGCTCCCTGTGTTCATTCAAACACGAGCCCCGAACACGGCCACGCCCCCTCTCTCCCCTAATTGGCTAGCTGACTTTGAATTTCATTCTTTATTTAAGTTGTCCAATATACAGATAGATTAACCATTCATTAATCAAATATTTCAAACATATAGGAACCGAGTGGATCTCGTCACAGTCTAAATTACACCATTACTCCTTTTTTAATTACAATAACAGCTATTTATATTTGAGTAGTCCATATTCTGTCTCGCCTTTGTCCTATTTTCCCTTTATACCTAGACAACATCTTTTCTCTCTTTAAATAATGTGACATCCAACTAAGAAAAAACAAAACCCACCAAAACCCCCCCCCAAAAAAAAAAAAAAAGCTTCCCTTCCTCCGAGGATTTAAATATATTCCATTGGGCCCAAGTTTCTATATAGGTCTCATGTCAGTTATGAGCCAATAATAGCAAATCTTCCATCCTATTTACTTCTTCAATTCGTGTAAACCACGAAAAAATAGTTGGAGGTCTCGTATCCAGCCACTGTCGTGCTATGCACGACCTAGCCGCATTGATAAGATGGCGCAAAATTGATTTACTTTATATTTTCCCTGGTATATTTAAAACATGTAACAAAAATAAAGCTGGGTCTTCCGGGAGGTTGTATTCAGTAAATTTCTGTGCTATTCGTCGTACCTCCCTCCAGAAAAACTCCAGTCTTGAGCAAGACCAGAACACATGAAGTAACGTCCCTCTTTCTTCCTGACACCTCCAGCATTTATCAGAGATTGCCGGGGAATATTTATTAAGTACAGAATGTGTACGATACCATCTTATTATAATTTTAAAATTTGTTTCTTGGACCCGGGTGGATATTGAAGATTTTAACGCTAAATTTATAATCTGTCTATGTTGTGCCTGAGAAAACTTCCTATTTAATGTAATTTCCCACTTTCTCATGTAGGGAGGGACATAGTCATCGGCAGGGGAGACCAGTAATGCATACATTTGCGATAGCGTATGAGAACTAGGTCCTGTCTCCTCACACAGTTGCTCCAGAGTTGTCAGTGTTCTTCAGAAGCTACCTGAAGGTGGTAGAGTATTAAAAAAAATTTGCAGCTGGACCCCACTCCAAAAGTCAAGTCGGAAACGGTCGTTCAGTGAAGTCAGTTCAGTCAGTGATGGCCATGTTCCAGTCGATGTTTGTAAGAAATGCGAAACCTGATAACACTGTAAATCTACCAATTTTTTAAATGGTCCCTTCTGTAGTCCTGGGGGGAAACGTGGGTTCCCCAGAATAGGATACAGAGGGGAATTGGCTAATGGTGATAATATGGTGGAACATATTCGGGAACAGATACGCAACGTGGGGCCCAAGGTTGGGTGCTTTTGCTTTTTGATTTCCAAACTAAGATCTCCAAAGCACCAAACCGCTTGCCGCAATGGGACCCCACATTGTGATTGCTCAATATTTGGCCATAATTTGAAACTTGAGTGCCTAAACCAATCAATTAATCTCACCATATGCACCGCCTGATAATATTTCTGAATATCTGGTGCCGCTACCCCACCGTACTGTTTAGGCATGTTCATTAACCGCTTCAGCACCGGGCCATTTTACACCCTTTCTTACCAGAGCACTGTTTGCGATTCGGCACTGCGTCGCTTTAACTAACAATTGCGCGGTCGTGCGATGTTACACCCAAACAAAATTGACGTCCTTTTTTTCCCACAAATAGAGCTTTCTTTTGGTGGTATTTGATCACCTCTGCGGTTTTTCTTTTTTTTTGCGCTATAAACAAAAGAAGAGCGACAATTTTGAAAAAAAAAAACACAATATTTTTTACTTTTTGCTATAATAAATATCCCATTTTAAAAAAAAAAAACTATTTTTTTACTCAGTTTAGGCCGATACATATTCTTCTACATATTTTTGGTAAAAAAAATCGCAATAAGCGCATATTGATCGGTTTGCGCAAAAGTTATAGCGTCTACAAAATAGGGGATAGATTTATTGCATTTTTTTTTTTTTACTAGTAATGGCGGCGATCTGCGATTTTTTTTTCGTGACTGCGACATTGCGGCGGACACTTCGGACACTTTTGACACATTTTTGGGACCATTCACATTTACACAGCGATCGTTGCTATAAAATTGCATTGATTACTGTGTAAATGTGACTGGCAGGGAAGGGGTTAACACTAGGGGGCGCTGCAGGGGTTAAAATGTTCCCTAAGGTAGTGATTCTAACTGTGGGGGGAGGGGACTCACAAGGGGAGGAGACCGATCAGTGTTCCTCCGTACTGGGAACACATGATCGGTCTCCTCGCCACTGACAGGACGTGGAGCTGTGTGTTTGCACACACAGCTCCACGGTCCCGCACGGTCCCGTTGTTTTAACGGGCAATCGCGGGTGCCCGGCGGACATCGCGGCCGCCGGGCACTCGCACCGGGTCCCGAGCGACGCCGGCGGCGCGCGCGTACCCATTAGTCGGCCGGGAATGGGAGGACGTCATATGACGCCCACCCAGGATGGGAGATCCACCTGCTGGGCGTCATATGTACATGGGCGGGATGTGAAGGGGTTAAATGTCGTAATCTAGGTCTTTTATGTGCCCAAATAAAATCAGTTAATAACGCAAAAATTCTGGGGGTATATAGATGGGTAAAGTTTGAAAGATATACAAAAATTTAGGCAAAATTGACATTTTAATTATATTACATCTACCGAACCATGAAAAAAGTCCCTGTTGCCATTTAGCCAGTAGCAATCTCACTCTAGTCAGTAGAGGTGGAAAATTCAACACGTATACTTGATCCAATTTAGGTGGAATAACAGTGCCCAAATATTTAATACCTGTCTGATTCCATCTAAATTTAAAATTATTTTTTAGAGCATTAATTTGAATCGATGGCATGGATACCCCCATTGCCTCTGATTTAGACATATTGATTTTTTAATTGGATAGTGCCCCATACTGGTCCATTTCTCTTATAAGGTTCGGCATAGAAATAGCTGGTTTTGTGATAGAAAATAAGAGGTCATCCGCATATGCCGATACCTTATAATTTTGATCTCCAGTTATAACCCCCTTGATATCTGGATTTTGCCTGACCTTGCTAAGAAGTGGCTCCAATGAAAGAGCAAAAATAAGAGGTGATAAAGGGCACCCTTGACGGGTGCCATTAGAAATAGAGAAAGGTTCACACAGAAATCCGTTTACTTTAATTTGTGCTTCAGGTCTTGAATATACACTTGAAATCAATCCAACCATCTTCTCCCCCATGCCCACATACCGTAGGACAGAGAACATAAAGGACCATCTAACTCGGTCGAACGCCTTTTCGGCATCCGTACCTAGGAAAACAGTTGGCGTGTTGGTGAGGGCGGCCAAATGAATAAGATTCAGGGATTTTATAGTATTATCCCGACCCTCAGGAGTTGGGATAAAGCCTACCTGGTCCGGATGTATTAATGTTGTCAAATGTGGTTTAATATGTGCAGCCAAAATCTTAGTAAAGGTCCACATTTAGTAATGAAATAGGGTGGTAACTACCACATGCTGATGGGTCCCTATTTTCCTTATGTATCACAGTAATGTGTGCTTTCAAGGTTTCTGGTGCAAATCCTTTATCCTGTCCTATCACATTAAATGTTTGTATCATCTGTTTACCCAACCGAGCAAGGAATATCTGATTATCTGAGTATTTATGTGTGAAGCCATCCGGGCCAGGGGCTTTTCCAGGTTTGGATGTTCTAATAGCCTCTTGCAATTCCTCTAAGGAAATGGGTACTTCTAACTCTTCTCGGATTTGTTCTGGCAGCTGAAGAATCCCTGAAGAGGAAATATATTTCTCTATCCTACTTTGGGGTTGCAATCTGGTAGGTAAGTTATATAAAGATTGATAGAACCTATGGAAGGTCGAGGCAATCTGAGTTGGGAGGTGTACCTTTCTTCCCTCAGGATCCACCAAATACGGAATGTACGAGTGAGCCCTCTGGTCCTGTAAAGCTCTGGCCAATGCTCGGCCGCATTTGTCTCCAGATTCATAATAATATTTACGACATCGTTGCAATGCTGCCTTGGCCCTATATTGAAGTAAAGTTGTCACTTGTCTCCTCAAATTGAGGAGCTCACTCTCTTCCGATATCCCCCTATTTTGTTTGTGTTGGATCTCTAAAGCTTGTATCTCCATCAATAGTTTAGTCAGTTGTGTCTCCCTTTCCTTTTTTATCCTGGAACCATGTTTGATAAGGACACCCCTTATTACCGTTTTGTGTGCCTCCCAAATTATCCCTGCATCTGTCTCCATTGTTGTATTGTATTGAAAGTAGTACTGTAATTCTTTAATAACTTCCTCTGCCACTACTTCGTCCTCCAGTAGACTCTCATTCATCCACCACTGTCTCCTCTTACATACGGAGTGTTCATTCATAATCAATGTCAATGTCACCGGAGCATGGTCAGACCAGGTTATATTCCCGATGCCAACTTCTTTAACCGACGTTAACATATTATGTGGAATAATAAATAAATCAATTCGAGAATACACATTATGAGGTAAAGAATAAAAGGTAGGGGGCGCATGCGCAAAGCTCGACATGGCAGACGTCTTCCACTAGAGCTCCGCACTCCCCGCTGCACTATCGGGTCTCTAACGGCAGACTGAACTGACCTCTCCCCGCCTTCATTTAAGGACAGCATGGTGGACCATCCCAGCACATCCCGGTATAGTGCTCACTGGCCACTAAGGAAAGAACAAGCCCAAACCGATCAAGGAAGCTCTAGCCCACGCTTCCTCCAAGATGGTGGAGAGGGCCCTGGCCAAACAGCACGCTGCATCACCGCTCATCCCGGACCCTCCGGATAGTGATGAGGAAGACGAAACAGACTCTAACCTCGGAGGCTCCCCCTCTATGCCATCCTCAGGTATGTCACAAAATGCCTTCCTGAAACACATGGAAAACATGCTACAGAAAGCCCTTAAAAGTACCTCAGAGCAGATCACTAATAGACTCTCCCGTGAGATACGCGAGATAGGCCAGGGTGGACGATATAGAACTCACTCTCCAGGAACATGCCCAGGAGCATGCTGCACTCAGGGAGGAAAATGCCACCTTGCTATCCCGTTAAGAGGATGCGGAAAATCGCTCCCGCAGGTCCAATCTCCGCCTACGTGGCATACCTGAAAGTATCGATGATGTACAGTCCTTCACAACTGCACTTTTCCAAGAGCTGGCACCATCTATACTTATTGAGAGGCTAGCAATTGCCCCCCGGGACATTATAGTGAAGTTACACTTCTTCCACACAAAAGAACAGCTACTTACAGCTGCCCGCAAAAAAGAAGAGCTCCTATTCCAGAGCCATGCATACCAACTCTTCTCTGACCTGGCCCCCCTTACAATAGCGAAACGGCGCGCTATGAAGCCACAGCTACAGATCTTACTGCAGCATCAACTCAAGTACACCTGGAAGTTCCCTTTTGCACTGCAGTTCACCTATCAAGGTCAACAGCACTCCTGCAATACCCCAGAATCTTTACAGCGCCTGTTGGAAAACCTCCATCTAGCACCTCCAGCTCAACGCTCAGAGACTATGTTGCCACGCACCCCAGCCCGGCTGCCAGTCCAGCCATACTCAGCCACCCCGAACCGCCACCCCCCAGGACCATCATCCGTCCGAAAGGGGACCCCGGCACTATAGGAAGAAGAACAGTTCCTCAGCCCAAAATCCCGCACACCACGCTGACATGTCAGCTGCAATCTTCCTTTTTGCCGTTCATTTCATTTGTGTCTCCTCTAGGTTGTCGGTGACTATTCGTTAACAAGCTACCCGAAACACAGCACCAGTTCAAGTTGACATCTGTTCGTCCAGGTTTTTTTTTCGACACCATGCTGTGCTTTCTCCTCCACCTCACCGTCTCCTGGAAGATTGCGGCTGGGTATGTAACACACTTCCCCAGCAGAACAGTCCTTGACACCTGTTTGCCTCTTCGGAGGCCCCTCAAAGATTCAGTCACTACCTTTAATGACTCAATTTTATATATTAACAAACACCCACTTTTCATATCTGGTAACCAAAAATTTTATTTTCTACATTGTTTTGTTGCTCCGCCGCCTCATGTTTTTTGCATGGTTACCCTCCTTATAAAAAACATGACTCCCCCTAAAAAACTATCTGATATCTTGCAGAATTGTACCGCTCTACAACACACTATACTATACTGCGTATACCCATGATTCACTAAGACCACCTTATCTCACCCTCCTCCCCCCCACCCTCTCCCCCCACTCCTTCCTCTTCCCCCCCTCCCTTCTCCATTTCCCCCTCTCCCTCCTCCCCACTACACCTCTCCCTTTCATTCCCTCTCCCTATCCTCCCCTTATTCCCCCTAACCCCTGTTGTCCCCTCCTTTTAACCCTCCCAGCCCCCCCTTTTCCCCCCTTTCCCACCCCCTTCCCCCTCTATAGGATTTGTTTCTATTTTTGCACATACTATAGGGGTCCTTATTACTATAAGCCCCTTATTTGATTCTACAAGTTTCTACATATTTTCAAAACCTATCGTTGTTGTGTTGGCTAGAAATGTTTTTTACCTTACTTCTAATTGAATTGATGTTACACCTTACCCGTTTGCAGCGGGGAGCAGTCACTTCCGCCCCCCCC
Source organism: Lithobates sylvaticus (assembly GCA_028564925.1). Taxonomy (NCBI): domain Eukaryota; kingdom Metazoa; phylum Chordata; class Amphibia; order Anura; family Ranidae; genus Lithobates; species Lithobates sylvaticus. The sequence goes on along the minus strand of CM053035.1, from coordinate 120,576,844 downwards.
CCCCCTGTTTCCTGGTACTCCCACCCTTCGGCTAGCTCGCGGGGCCGCAGAGTCTGAGTGCTTTTTTGTCGGGCATTTAAGTGTTCCACAGCTACATTCTATTGTCTAATGATTTGCTCTACACTTCGTAAACCCCCTCCCCTTGCTCCCTTCTCTCTTCTCCCCCTCATCTTATACTTCTCTACCTTTGTCCTCCTACCCTTCCCTGGTCAGGTGGCTCACCGAATTAACACCCTTCATCATATTGACCCCCTATACCTACTTAAATGGCCCCATTAAATATACTTTCCCTTAATGTTAAGGGTCTGAACTCCCCTAACAAGAGGGTCAAAGCCTTCCAAACCTTCGCCTCCTTAAAAGCTGATATAGTAGCATTACAGGAAACCCACTTCTCAGCCCGCAACACCCCGAAATTTTTTAGTTCCCGCTATCCTAGAGTATTCACAGCCTCAGCTGAAACAAAACATAGGGGTGTCTTACTAGCCTTCCACCACACCCTCCCATTCACACCTACAACAAAAATAAAGGACCCAAATGGCCGATATATAATATCGGTAGGACTCCTACAAGACGTGGAAACAACCTTTGTCTCATATTATGCCCCGAATGTCAATCCGACCCCCTTCTTTTCTCATCTACTACAAGTTATTAAAGTACACTGTAAAGGTACACTATTTATGTGTGGAGACTCAAACCTAGTGTTGTTGCATACACACCTAGACATGTCCCCATACACCCCTGAACAATTCTCCCCTTCCACACAATTTCGTAAACTAATCCAACAAGCTTCCCTTCTTGACTCATGGAGGGAATGCAACCCACTTAAAAAGAATTACACTTTCTACTCCCACCCACATAAATCTTTTTCTAGAATCGATCATATATTCGTCCCAATAGCTTCCTCCCCAATACTACTCCAATCCTCCATTCATTCTATTACTTGGTCGGATCACTGTGCAGTAATCACCATGGTCGCATCCCTGATTCCCCGCTCCAGGGATAAATCCTGGTGCATGAACGAATCCCATATCACGAACCAATCACACTGCCTAGATATACAGATATCCCTTAAAGACTACCTTTTGCACAACGCAACTCCTGATATCTCTCCGATTCTATTATGGGAAGCACACAAACCGGTGATCCGAGGTAAGTGCATCTCAGTAGCCACACACCTCAAAAGAGATAAAAAGCTTAGACTCCAGCAATTAGAATCTGATTTCCAAAGTTTGTTTTTACAATTCCAGTTGTCTCCCACAGACGTCAACAAGTCCCTCCTAGAAAAAAACAAATTAGAGCTAGACCTTCTCCTAGCCGAATCTGCTGATAAGAACATCCGCAGACCTGGCCATAAAATCTATACTAAAGCAAACAAGCCAGATACATTTCTAGCCCTACGCCAGCCAGACCGCACTCATAATCCCATCAAACTCAAACTGGCTTCTGACACCCATACCAGCAACCCAATTAAGGTGCTCTCGGAGTTCCGCAAACGTCTTGCTAAGCTATATGAGGCGAAGGGTCTTCTACCCTCCAGCCAAACTGAAACACTGTTTCGTAACCTATCAATCCCTAAGTTGTCAGAAGCCAGTCGGGAGTCTATAGATGAAACGGTCTCAGTTGACGAGGTCCTCGCTGCTATAAAAACTCTCAAACCTAACAAACGCCCAGGCCCAGATGGCCTCCCTGGCACTTACTATAAGAAATTTGCATCCACCCTAGCCCCTCTCCTTGCCAAATCCTTCAATGCCCTACTAAAACAACAGTCCTTTGGTCGTGACACATTGACAGCTATAATTGCTATGATCCCAAAACCCAACACAGACCACACCCTATGGTCTAATTATAGGCCCATATCCCTATTGAATGTGGATGTAAAAATATTAGCCAAAATCCTAGCCCTGAGACTCAATCCGATTGTAGGTAGTATCATTTCCAAAGATCAGGTTGGCTTCATACCCCGTAGACAAGCTATCGACAACATCCGCCGCATAGTCCTCCTGCAACATATAGCCAAATCGCGTAAAATCCCAATGCATCTCCTGTCCCTTGACATTAGAAAATCTTTTGACACAGTCTCATGGCCGTATTTACATTACATTCTACAGAGATGGGGCTTTGGCCCCAATTTCCTCCAGTGGGTAAACGCCCTTTATACTCAACCACAGGCATATATGAAATACTCGGGGTTCAAATCGGAGTGTTTCCCGATCCAAAGAGGTACTAGACAGGGATGCCCCCTATCCCCTCTAATATTTTCTCTAGTAATAGAACCCCTGGCCTCCCTGATCAGATCCAACCAGAATATCCAAGGCCTAAAAATAGCCAACAAATCTCATAAACTATGCCTCTTCGCAGATGACGCGCTGTTATTCATCACTTCCCCACATATCACCCTGCCTAACCTCTTGCAACTACTGGATAAATTTGCTAAAATCTCAGGGCTAGAAGTCAACCAAACAAAATCAAATGCTTTCAATGTATCCCTCCCCCTTTTGTGTGGTCCTCTACCTCGATCCAATACCTAGGGATCAAACTAACAAGTGACCCCTCTCATCTGTTCCAGTCCAACTACCTCCCAATGCTGAAACATCTCTCTTCAATGCTCAACACTTGGCTACCACTCTGTGTCTCTTGGCTGGGATGAATAGCTGCAGTGAAAATGTCACTGCTACCTAAACTTATTTACCTGTACAGAGTCCTACCAACCACAATCCCATCATACTTCCATAGGGTGATACAAAACCGTGTATACAAATACATTTGGGGTACCAAAAAAATCCAGAATCTCAAGACCTACACTGCTCCGCAGCAAGCTTCATGGAGGCCTAGGTGTACCCAATTTTCTACATTACTTTCACGCAGCCCAGCTAGCCCAAATGTCCCTATACCACGCAAAAACAGAGATACCACTATGGGTGGCACTAGAGGCGATAGATATACACCCCGTTTCCCTTACCAACCTGCTTTGGCTACCCAGATCAAGTAGGGGACTTATTACAAACCCAATTACACTACACTCACTAAAAATCTGGGATATATTGTCCAAAGCATTCAAACTAGTCTCCCCTCATCTACCACTCCTCTCCTTTTTGGGTCACCCACTCTTTTGCCCTGCCTACTCCGATCCCGCCTCTTTCCAGGCTTGGACTCAGGCAGGTCTGAGCCGCATCCATGACCTAATCTATCATGGCAATGTTATACCATTCCCAGATCTGCAGACGCGATCACAACTTCCTTCTAAGGAGTGTTTCCGATACCTCCAAATCTCCCATTTTATCTGAACTACTCTTGGTTCGAATATTACCAGTAGCAGTCTGTCTATATTTGAGGATGTGTGCGACTCAGACCTGCATGCCCCATGTATAATCTCCCAGCTTTATGCACACCTCACATCCCCCCCGAGTTCTAAGCCTCCATACGTATTAGCCTGGTCAAGGGACCTGTACATTGAACTAGACCCCAGGGATTGGTCAACAATATGGACTAACACCAAATTGTCATCACAAAATATCATTGCATCAGAAGCTAACTACAAAGTCCTAATGAGGTGGTACTTGGTCCCTACTAGGATAGCCAAGTTCACCCCATTCTATTCCCCTAACTGTTTCAGGGGTTGTAATGAAAACGGCACCCACCTCCACATATGGTGGACTTGCCCGATTGCACAACACTTCTGGACGATGATATTTCAAATGGCCTCGGTCCTTTTAGGAGACAACATCCCCCCTGACCCCTCCCTTGCCCTACTGAACTATTCCCCGCAAGACTTCACAAGGGCACAATTACGTCTCCTCCTCCAACTCACCACAGCTGCCAAGCAGACGTTAGCAAGAAGCTGGAAAACCCCAAACCTAAACATCGCTGAAGTTAAAAACAGAGTCACCCAAGAAATGATACACAGTAAAATAGAAGCCACAATCCTGGATAGAATCCCCCAACATCTCAAAATTTGGCGACGTTGGATAGAGCAATTCCTTCCGCCTGACTTTGATAAACTCTTGCTGGAACCCTGATCCTCTCCTAATTTCCATCCAATAGCAACCCACATTTACCGGTCCCACATGAGCCACCTGACCAACACCCCCTTTCTCCTCTCTAATTCCTTCTCCTCGTGATCCTCAACTCCTCTAATCTCCTTTCCACTGTCTCTCTCTCCCCCTACTTCCCCCTCTTCTACCTCCTCTCTTTGTCTCTTCCCCCCACCTGAAATTCCCATTAAGGTAATATGTGTATTCGTACATGTATAACTATTGCTGTTACCGCCCCTCATTGTAACAGAGTTCTCCTAGAATTCCGAAGACACATTAATGTTTGGCCTTTTGCCCTAGTTGTAGTTGATCTTTTTCATTATAAAATAATATTGACATTGTGTTTTGCCACTTTGCGAAACACACTTTGACATACTGTCTGCTTTTTTGTACCACTCTTTGTTATACGCTCTGTACGAAACTGTGATACACAATAACACTGTTTGTAACAGTAAATGTTCCTGTATTTCCCTTTTTTTTTGCCTGTTACCAATAAGATATTTGAAAAGAAAGAATAAAAGGTATAATCCCTTTCATCGGGGTGATATGCTCTCCATGCATCGGTAAGTTGATAATTATGAAAGGTTTGTTTACGGCGGCTTGTAGCTACCGAGGAAATATTTGCTGATGTATCTACTTTTGGGTCCAGGGGAATTCATCTACTGAATTCTGGCGGAAATATGTGCCCCTCATCAGGGATCTGAGCCAAACCAAGCCAAATTCTAACCGCCCTGTATTACCCATCCACACCTAGAATATGCACTAGTTATCTGTGTAAGTAGAATCTTTATTTTTAATTTCAATGGTTTTACACTATGGGAGCATCCCCTGTTTCTTTCTTATTCCATGCTGATGTCGGTTGACCTTGGGTTTACATCTTTGGAGGAGTCCCATACTTAGACCAGCCCCCAAAAGGAATCATTGTTCTAATTTGCACCTTGTGGCCACCCATGTCCGGGGAGATCCTGATCCAGTGTTGAGGTCCTACGGTCTATGGTACATCCCGGTACCATCTTCTTACAGGCTTGGTTTAAGCTTGCCTCTGGTAAGCCTAATATTAGAGCGGTGGTGGATCACATTCGTTGGTGGATTTTTTATTGCATGAGTTTTGGATACCACATTGCCATACGTATATGTCTTCATCACTTTGGACACTTACTGTTACACATCAATAATTTTTCCACGACTTGGATTTTTTAGTAACCTCACAAGGACTTTTCTATCACTTTTAGTCTTTTTGTGTTTTATTGGCTATTTTTGGCACTATATTTTTATGTAGGGTGTATAATTTATGTATGTGCATTCACAGTTATTTTGATTTCACAGTCACTTAAGTTTATTTAAGGTATTATTATTTAAGGTATTTCACTTATGACCTATAATTAATTTTCTATAGCGCGGCTTTTTTTAATTATTACCTAGAATATTGATCCCGGAACCAAATGTATCACCCCTCCATCCCCCCCTCACCGATTATTACCATTATTACCATTATTCTAGAGAAAGCTCCATTTTTAAATGAATTTTAAACCCTCAGATCCTTCCCGTACATTTCCAAAATCTATAAATAGTTAAATACACATTAAATAAACATTTCCCTTGTCTTATCTGTTCATCAATTCCATATGTCTGTATGGGAAAAAAATAAAATAAAAAAAACGCCTATTTCTCTTGTTAACCAGGTCATTGGTATTATGCCCAGATAAAAAAAAAAAAGGTAATTTTCTGAAAATAATAACCCACTTCAGGTCAACTCTACTGCTATTCCTGCTAAGTGGTGGCTTCTTGTATCTGTGATTTACGCCGTGATCTACTGACATTGGTCCGCTGAACCAAGTGATCCAGACGTTGATCTCGCTGACTCTGGGTCTGTAATGGCCGAAGGCAATCTGGTGGTAAAAAAAAAGGTGGTATGCCCAAAAAAGAAAACAAATCGGGGAGCTGACAAAGTCTATGCAATGTAAATGATGTTTCTGCCTTCCGGATGGTTAATGCAAATGGAAATCTCCACCGGTATGTTACACCTGCTATACGCAATTGATCCAATAGTGGTCTTAATAGGGCTCTGCGCTGTAAAGTCTCCCTAGATAAATCTGGAAGAATCTTTATATTTGCACCACTAAATTCTATAGTTCCCAAGCTCCATGCCTTACGTAGAATATTTTCTTTATAGGCGTATCTATGTAGACGGCAAATAATATCGCGGGGCCTATTAGTATCTGTTGGGATAACCCCTGAGGTCCTATGAAATCGATCTACCTCCAATGACTCTGACGGATTAGGCTCAATGATTTGTCTGAGTATAGTAACCACCGTATCATTCAACGCCTCCTTGCCTATAGTTTCTGGGAGACCCCTAATCCATAGGTTCCCCTGTCTACTTTGGTCCTTAAGTTCCTCTGTATGTAACTGTAAAGTCAAAGAATGCTCTCTTTGTTTGACAGTTCCTGTTCAATTGCTGTTGTCCTCTTTACTATCGTCTCCTGTGGCCCGCACCGCTAACTGCTGCACCTCGGACCGGACCTCCTATAGGTCCTGCTCATGTTTCTCAGACATCCGCTGAATCATAGCCTCTATGTCCATCCTAGTAGGTAGTGCCCGCAGCAGTTCCCTTATTTCCCTTATCTCTCTTATCTCCACCTCCTCTCTATGGGAAGCCGATCTCCCCAACTGAGTGTCAAGTTTAGTGTTACGAATGTCAGGAGGCTAGCTGACTTTGATAGCAGTGGGAGCCAATGGTGCTGCTGCTGTGTCTCAGCCAATCAGGAAGGAGAATCTAAGATGGCTGAGACCCTTGTGGACATCGCTGGACAAAGAGGGACCTCAGGTAAGTGTTAGGTGGGCTGCTGCACACAGAAGGCTTTTTATCTTAATGCATAGAATTCATTAAGATACAACCCCTTTAAAAGCACCTGGAAGATTCTGAGGCCACATGGAAAAAGGTGTTATGGTCAGATGAGGCTAAAATTAATTTTTTTAGACTCAAAACCAAACAATATGTCTGGTGGAAATCCACTACAGCTTCTGATCTCATACACCAGTTGACACCAGGTTGTTTAGTGGTGGCTTTGACAAAAAAAAGGGAGCTCTGGAGAAAGAATATTGTTCTTGGAAGATGGGCTTTAAACAGACACAATTTGACTGATTTACCAAAACTGGAGAATACAAAATCTAATGCAGCTGTGCATGGTAGCAAATCAGCTTGTTCAGTTAAGCTTTGACAAAAAAAAATGGAAGCTGATTGGCTTCTGTGAAGAGTTAGTAAATCAACCCAATCACTTTTTTATGAATGGTCATGGTAATAGCGTCTCTTTATAAGAAGAAATGTTATGGAAGTCAAGATACTTATATACTTGTTTGAGAACTGTGTACAATGTAGGAAATCATTCTACATGTGGGGGAACCCCTTGTGACATCCCACACAACCTCTTCCTACTTCTGATGCAATCTTATCATGTGTGCCATGTAATCCTTTTATGCATCTCAAAAGCAAGATTGTGAGTACAATATGTCCTCAGCACGATTGATTATACTTTGCCAAATGTATGAATTAATCACATTCTACAGCAGACATGACACCATCATTGATCAGATATGTTACCTTCCCACATTGGACAAAACATCATTGTCCATTAGATTAAAATTACAATTTTATATATTGTAGCTTATCAGACCTTGGATGCTTTGGCTGAATCCCACATCTGACAATATATACTGTATATTTATTTGTATTAGATACATTCTCTCTCCGTAGCTGACAAAATATATTTTTATCAAATGCATTCTCTCTTCATATCTGACAATATATATTGTTTATCAGATAAATTCTCTCTCCACTTCCAACAACACATACTTTTTGGTTAGATAAATTCTCTCCCCACATCTGACGAAAACATCATTGTTCAACAGATACATTCTTCAGATATACAGTATTCTTTTCCCACATTAGAGAAAATATAATGAAATAATAAATATAAAATATAATATATTTCTTTCCCACAAAACATAATTTATCTTTAGACACATTTTCTTCCCACACAAAACCTTTCATCATCATACATTAGATAAAGTCTATCCTGTACTTGTCATGATAGCTTTAAAATTTGACATAATACTATAAAAACACATGACATAATATCATCAAATATTCACTAGAGGGCAATCCAACAGTAATTACGCCAATGTTCCATGCTTTGTTATCAAGCACATGCTCCTGAATCATAGTCTATTATAATAATTTTATGTGCTTCACTTATCTATACAGGTAAAAGTGAATTTCATACATAACAATTACAGGGCAGTGTTCATTGGAAGATATCTCCATCTTGCTTTCTCCAGCAAATGAGTACTTTTGGATGTGATCCGAGGAGCTCCTGGTACAAAAGTTCATCTCACTAGAGGCTGGGTTCACACCACTGTGAATTAGATGTGGGTTCCCTGCATCCAATTCGCAGTAGCAGGAGATTTTGACCTGCTCTCTATGGAGCCAGTTCTCATATCGCCGCTGCGGCTCCAGTGCGAATTTGCACAGGAGCCCTGTGCATCTCTTGGTCTATTTCAGGTCCAAATTCAGCCAAAAATTCAGGATGAAATCGGACCTGAATTTAGGACACACCGTACTCCTGCTGGGAGCCACATGCGGCGTCAGTGTGAACCAAGCCTAAAGGATTTGTGAAATATTTATTGGTTAAGAGCATCAAATACAGCCAACGCATTTTGAGGAGAAAAAGTCTTCCCCTTCTTCAGGGCTTAAAGCAGAACTCTGGGATCAGCAAAAAATCCCCCATAAGTACTACACACAGCACTAAATAGTTATTACATTTGTGAAATTCTTTACCATTAAAGAGAAAAGTCGAATAGAATTTTCAGGAAGTCAGCTCTGTAGTTCAAAAAATGCTGCTAAGGAGGAGCTGTTAGTTACATAGTTACATAGTAGGTGAGGTTAAAAAAAGACACAAGTCCATCAAGTCCAACCTATGTGTGTGATTATATGTCAGTATTACCTTGTATATCCCTGTATGTTGTGGTCGTTCAGGTGCTTATCTAATAGTTTCTTGAAAATATCGATGCCCCTCGCTGAGACCACCGCCTGTGGAAGGGAATTCCACATGCTTGCCGCTCTTATGCCCCATACACACGGTCGGATATTCCGATGGAGAAAGTCAGATCGGATTATGTTGTCGGAAAATCCGATCATGTGTGGGCTCTAGCGGACTTTTTCCGTTGGAAAAAAATTTGAGAGCAGGATCTAAAATTTTCCAACAACAAAATGCAATCGGACTTTTTCCGATCGTGTGTAGAGAATTCCAACGCACAAAGTGCCATGCATGCTCAGAAGAAATTTGGAGACGAAAGCTATTGGCTACTGCCCTGTATGTAGTCCCACGTTTTGTACGTCACCTCGTTCGGAATGATCAGATTTTCCGACAACTTTGTTCGACCGTGTGTGTGCAACACCAGTTTCGGACAAAATCCGTTGGAAAATATCCAGCGGATTTGGTGATCGGAATGTCCGTCTGTGTGTACGGGGGCTTATAGTAAAGAACCCTCTACGTAGTTTAAGGTTAAACCTCTTTTCTTCTAATTTTAATAAGTGGCCACGAATCTTGTTAAACTCCCTTCCGCAAAAAAGTTTTATCCCTGTTGTGGGGTCACCAGTAAGTATTTGTAAATTAAAATCATATCCCCTCTCAAGAGTCTCTTTTCCAGAGAGAATAAGTTCAGTGCTCACAACCTTTCCTCATAACTAATATCCTCCAGACCCTTTATTAGCTTTGTTGCCCTTCTTTGTACTCGCTCCATTTCCATTTTCCAGTACATCCTTCCTGAGGACTGGTGCCCAGAACTGGACAGCATACTCTAGGTGTGGCCGGACCAGAGTCTTGTAGAAAATGGGGCTTAAAGGGGGCTTCCAGATTCTGATAAGCCCCCTGCCTGCAGACCCCCACAACCACCGGAAATTTTCACATTACATGCATAGGAGCAAGTATATAACTTCAGAGTTCAGCAGCTCTGGTTCACAATTATGAACATAAAAGAGAAAACCAAAAGTTGAACACTAAAAAGGGAATGGGAGGGATGATGGAAAGGGAAGGTGACAGGGGAAGTATATTTACCCGTAATCAACAATGTGGCATAGTATTTCAAAGTTAAACAACACAGTAGATATTAATACTTTCAGGAGTGGAAGCAACGTTAAGTACATCTGGGTGGTAATCTCAGGGAATGGCATGACAACAATAATAGCAACAGAGAAATCAACCTGTTTGGAATATAAGATCTTGAATTGTCAAAGAGCTTCAAAGGCATGGCATTTCTAGGGTGGTAAAAAGATGGAGGGATCCGATAAGTTGGATATTTTAGGTTTACCTAGGGATTTCAAGAGGACTTGTTTTAGATACCATTCCGTGAATTTAAATGGTTGCATAATATCCAGCAGCTCCTTTTGGGTGAACATGACCTCCATATATTTATGCCATCTTGCAAAGAAGCGTGTAGTAGAACGGAAGTTTAGTACAATAGTGTCTAGTCTCTAGGTTGAAGAGCAACAACATTGAGCGTTCCACAGCTCTAAGGCTAGGTGGTGTTGGTTTAATTCCAATGGGACGTGATCGTTCTACGAGCAACTAGGAGAGTTATATGAGTTCATTGTGTAAGGTTGAGTGAGCCTGCTGATGATGATGTGGAAGGTAGTGGGTCAGACCTGCCAGATGTAGGCAAAGTTCCTCCATGGGAGAAGCTCCCTGTTCGGGCTCGGACATGGCTGTCTGTTACTGTCATGTACCTAGTAGACCAGCCTGAACTGCAGGGGAAGGCCTCCCTTGCACCTCCGACTCGGGGACCCTGAAAAAGTAAACAGGAGTCACTGGAGTAAGGAGGGGCACAAGTGCCTGGCAGGATCAACGGTACAAGGTAAGTCCGGATGTCAGGAAGCTCTGAACAGGAGGACAGCAGACTGGAACTGGAGTAGAGGACTGGACCTGGAACAGGCTGGATCAGGACAGGTGCAGCAGGCTGGAACTGGAACAGCTGGCTTGGAGCTGGACAGCAGACTGGAGCCTCGAACAGGCTGGATCAGCAGGCAGGTGTAACAGGCTGGAACTGGAACAGCTGACTACGAGCAGTATAGCACACTGGAACCTGGAACAGGCTGGATCAGCAGACAGGTGCAGCAGACTGAAGGAAGATTCATTCAGGAACTTAGGAAGGTCAGGCAAGCCGGGTTGGTTATCAGGCGGGCAGGACAAAAGGAGTAGGCAGAAGAGGAGTCAGACAGGCCGAAATCAGGTGCAGGCAGATGGCAGGGATGGTTAAAGGGCAAGCCGGGTAAAACACAGGAACAGATGTCAGATATCAGGAACACACAGAATGTTGTAGAGCAGACAGAAAAGTCCCTGTGTGTCAGTCTGGTTTAAATAGCCCGCCCAGCGTTAATGGCCACGCACGCGTGCACATGCACGCTTGTGCATGCGCATTGGCGCCCGCGATAGTGCACCAGCAAGTCTGGAACGCCTGTTACTTGCAGGATCTTCCTGACAGACAGTGTCATTAGTACAGTGACAGTGTATATTTTTAGCACTGATCACTGCATTAGTGTCACTGGTTCCCGCAAAGTGTCAGTTAGTGTCCGATTGTTCACCACAATATTGCAGTCCCGCTGATCGCCACCATTACTAGTATATACAAAAAATTATATAAATGTATCCAATAGTTTGCAGATGCTATAACGTTCACTTAAACCAATCAATATACGCTTATTGGTATATATATTTTTTTTTTTTTTACCAAAACATGTAGCAGAATACATATTGGCCCAAATTAGATTTTTTTTTAAATGTTTATTGTATATGTTTTATAGCAGAAAGTAAAAAAAAATATATATTTTTTTTAAAATTGCAAGTCTTTTTTTTATTTATAGTGCAAAAAATTAAAATCACAGTGGTAATCGAATACCACTAAAAAAAAGCTCTATTTGTGACGTAAATTACATAAATTTGATTTGGGTACAGCATTGCATGACCACGCAATTGTCAGTTAAATTAACGCAGTGCCATATCGCAAAAAAATGGCCTGGTCATAGAGGGAGGTACGGAAAATCTTCCTGAGGTCAAGTGGCTATAAAGTTAAGAAGAATATAGGTACCTTTTAAAACAAAAGAGCTTTAAAGATTTAAGTCCATTTTTTTTTTTTACCTTCAGTCATTGCAGAAAATAAACAGTTCTTTCCTGTGTTTTTCATGAAAATTAACTGGCTTCTTGCTCTTTGTCTAAAAATAGCAGGGTTGGAAAATCTTGTAGAGAAAATTTCCCTGTAGAGACATATTATGCTTCTCTAAGAAACTGGCAAGTACTATCTTCTGCCTTTTTTTAATTTTGGATAAAGTGACAAAGTTAGAGCTTCTTTAAACGTTTTACTGCTTTATTTGTGCCTTTTTGGATGATTTTTCATTACTTCCTGTCCTTACTTCCTGTATGTTTGACAGAACAGAAAGTGAGCCATATTCTCCCACCTTCATCTTTGACTGGTGTTGGACAAAAAAGAAATCGAGGGAAAAATCCCCATTTAGGGGAAGACCCCAATACAGGCACTATTAGAATGAGGAAGGCTTAATACCTTTGTCCTGATTTGTATTGCAATCTATGATCCATAAGAGATATCACTTCATCATTACCTACCAAGGTGACAAGCATCAGGCTTAAAGTGTTACTAAAGCCAGGACCCTGCATTCACAATATCTGGTCTCCCACAGTGTGCAGAACATGGAAATGCAATTATTTTAGTAAATACCTTTTTCTCATCAGCAGTATATAGGAGTCTTGTGACTTCTATCAGCATCCTGCTGAGCACTGGTTAAAGCTTGTAGGAGGAGTTTTCACTCTCCTCTGACTGTCCTATGAGGCTGCATGACTCCCGACCCTCTGTCTGCACAGGGCTGATTGGCCCTGTGCTGATCACATGCACCCCCCAACAAAAAAAACTCTCTAGCAATACTCACCAAACTGAGCATGTGCAGCATGCCCCCAAGGCTCTGTACTATCGTGAGATGGATTGGGGACTGTGGAGGAAGGGGAGGATTGGAGAAGACAGGATCAAACAGACTTCTTACACAATGCAAAGGATTAGCCCTAAGGTTCCTCAGTGAGTATAACAAGCATGCTTTACTGCATATACAGACTGATTTAATTGTTGTGGGTTTAGTAACACTTGGAGAAACATTTTCTCAAGAGGAACAAGGATAGCTTCTACAAGCTGGTAGAAGTTTTACTCTGGTATTAGGTTTTATTGCTATTATTTCCAATATGGGAAGAGAGTTTTTCTAACTTGTCTGATGTGGCATCACTCAGTATGTTTAAAATACTAATATACTGACTTGACTATATAGATTTCCACATATACTTTTTTTTGTTGTTTAGTGGTTTATGTTTTTCACAGTGCTGCTAGTGTTATGAGCACTTGACTATTGTATAAAAGATGTACCCTACCCAGTACCTAACTGCTTTACCCGTCCCTCCAGCCTCCCATTCCCACTTACTTCTAAAATAACTGAGACCACACCAAGCTGGAGTAACATTGGCTGAAGCAGCCATATTTTATTAATACTATAAACAAAAACTTACATAACTGTATAAAATTACCCATTATAAAACCACCCACTCAGTTAGATAACTCCTGTTAGCCTTTTGCAGGAAGAAACCCCACCCAATCTTGCCACCACTCCACTCTGGCACTGCGGTACCATAAACTGAAAACCGGCCTCAGGCTGACATTCTGGCCCAGTGCCAACCAAGAACATTTTTACCGCAATGCCCCCGTTAATGAATTCCAGCTCAAACCGTAATCTGGAATACCACCAAAAAAGAGGACCCCTCCCACCAATAGGTCCCGAACTCTTCAACATCCGGGGTTTCTTCCTTCATCCGCAAAGGCCAACCCCCGCCCCTGCTACGACATCCAAAGCCCTGTAAAATAAATCACACCAGTTTAAACGTCACCCCCCCCCCCAACCTTTACTTACCCATTTTCTTAGGGAAGGAGGGTGGGAAGCTCGTTCCCCCTGGCCGCACTGAGCTGGGGAGGGACAACCACTCCCCCAAAAAATACCAATTGCTCCTCCCCTGCCTGCTGGCCCAATACCTACTCCACACAAACCCCACCTGATGCACCCCAGGGTTATACATTTAACCCTGTCATGCAAGCCCTCCGTCCATTTTCGTTTCTGGCTTTCCTCCGGGCTTTTCTATATTGTTTGATTACTTTATGATATTTGATAAAAGAGGGTTCAAAAGGTATCAGCAGTGATTTTTGGGATTTTTTCCACTACCTGAAGCACTGAGAAGGTGTAATATATATTAACCACTTCCCGCCCGGCCTATAACAGAATGGCAGGCCGGGAAGTGGTTCTGTTATCCTGACTGGGCGTCGTATGACATCCAGCAGGATAACATGCCGGCACACACTGGAGTGGCGATCGCAAGTGCGGCATGTCAGTCTGACACGCTGCATCTCCATTCCTGATAAGAAGCCTCTGACAGAGGCTTCTTACCAAGTGATCAGCTGTGACCAATCATAGCTGATCATCGCGAGAACCAGGAAGTGGCGGTAAGCGGCATTCCTCGGTTCACGCTGACCGGGAGAGCCGATCGATGGCTCTCCCTGTCAGAGGGGGAGGGGGGTCTGTGCTGATAATCAGCACACTGATTATCAGCACAGCCCCCATCAAATGTACCCATAATCTGCTAATCTGTGCGCAGTCAGTACCCCATCATAACCCCCTGCCAGTGCCCAATAAAGTGCCAATAAGTGCCCACCACAGTGCAAATCAGTGCCCACCATAGTGCCAATCAGTGTCCATCACAGTTCAAATCAGTGCCCAGCATTAACACCTGTCAGTACCTGCCCAATCAGTGCTGCCCATCAGTGCCATCTATTAGTGTCCATCAATGCCATCTGTCAGTGCCAATCAGTGCCGCCTGTCAGTTGCCATCAGTGCCACCTCTCAGTGCCCTTCAGTGCTGCCTGTCAGTGCCCATCAGTGCTGCTTATCAGTGCCACCTATTGGTGCCCATCAGTGCTGCATATCAGTGCCGCCTATCAGTGCCCATCATTTCTACATATCAGTGCCTCCTCATCAGTGTCCATCAGTGCTACATATCAGGGCCAACTCATCAGGGCCCATCTGTGCCGCCTCATCAGTGTCTATCAGTGCTGACTCATTAGACCCCATCAGTGAAGGAGAAAACACAATTTTATAACAGAAACAAAGAAAAACGATTTTTTCAAAAATGTCGTTCTTTTTTAGTTTGTTTAGCAAAAAATAAAAACCGCAGAGGTGAGCAAATACCAGCAAAAGAAAGCTCTATTTGTGGGAAGAAAATTTTAATTTAGTTTGGGTACAGTGTTGTATGACCGCGCAATTGTCATTCAAAGTGTGAAAAATCAAAATTGTCCTGGGCAGAAAGGGGTGAAAGTACATCGTATTGGTTAGTGATTAACCTGACAGAGCAATCAATCAAAATCATCCTTTATTTCTGTAACTGCCTTTTTTTGGTGCAGTCTGAAATGTGAATACAAGCTGACTCCAACAGGTTTTATGAAATAAGAAAAGGCAATGAATTTTTGTAGATGAGCAAAACATTTTGCCAACTGTGGTGTGGAAAAAGATATACAGTGCCTTGAAAAGTATTCATACCCCTTGAAATTTTCAACATTTTATCATGTTACAACCAAAAACGTAAATGTATTTTATAGGGATTTTATGTGATAGACCAACACAAAGTGGCACATAATTGTGAAGTGGAAGGAAAATTATGAATGGTTTTCAATTTTTTTACAAATGAATATGTGAAAAGTGTGGCGTGCATTCGTATTCAGCCCCCCCTGAGTCAATACTGTGTAGAACCACCTTTCACTGCAATTACAGCTGTAAGGCTTTTTGGGGATGTCTCTATCAGCTTTGCACATCTAGAGAGTGGAATTTTTGCCCATTTTTCTTTGCAAAATAGCTCAAGCTCTGTCAGATTGGATGGAGAGTGTCTGTGAACAGCAATTTTAAAGTCTTGCCACAGATTCTCAATTGGACTTGGGTCTTGGGACTTGGGACATTCTAACACATGAATATGCTTTGATCTAAACCATTCCATTGTAGCTCTGGCTGTATGTTTAGGGTTGTTGTCCTGCTGGAAGTTGAACCTGCGCCCCAGTCTCAAGTTTTTTGCAGCTTTTAACTGGTTTTCTTCTAAGATTTCCCTATATTTAGCTCCATCCATCTTCCCATTGACTCTGACCAGCTTCCCTGTCTCTGCTGAAGAAAAGCATTGCCACACCATGATGCTGCCACCACCATGTTTCACAGTGGGGATTGTGTGTTCAGGGTGATGTGCAGTGTTAGTTTTCCACAACACAAGTTTAATTTTAGTCTCATCTGACCTTCTTCCACACGTTTTTTGGGTCCCCCACATAGCTTCTTGCAAACTGCAAACGGGATTGCTTATGGCTTTCTTTCAACAATGCCTTTTTTCTTGCCACTTGCCACTGTGGACAGATTCTCCCACCTGAGCTGTGGATCTCTGCAGCTCCTCCAGAGTTACCATTGGCCTCTTGGCTGCTTCTCTGATTAATGCTCTCCTTGCCCGGCCTGTCAGTTTGGGTGGACAGCCATGTCTTGGTAGGTTTGCAGTTGTGCCATACTCTTTCCATTTTCTGATAATGGATTGAACAGTGCTCAGTGAGATGTTCAAAGCTTGGGGTATTTTTTTTAAAACCTAGCTCTGCTTTAAACTTCTCCACAACTTTATCCCTGACCTGTCTGGTGTGTTCCTTGGCCTTAATGATGCTGTTTGTTCACTAAGAGCCGGTTCACACCAGGACGACTCAGGATCCGACTTCAGGTCGCCCCGAGACACCCCAAGTTGTCCCAAGTCGCGCTGTAATGTTAATCTATGGAGCCGTCTCAATGCACACTACTAAAGGCGCTCCGACTTCAAAAAAGGTTCCTGTACTACTTCAATCCGACTTCTAGGTGACTTGTACCCATTGATTTCAATGGAAGTTGCCTCCAAGTCGGATCTCCATCTATTTTGAAGCGACTTTACAGGAAAATAAATTTGTTTACTCAGGCAAACCCCACCCTCCCAGAGAGCTGATTATTCTGTAATTGGCCACAGCCAAAGTCGCCTGGCCTGGGGGCGACTTGAAGTTGTGTTGTAAATAACTCAAAGTCACGTTGAAGTTGCTTCCAAGTTGCTTCCAAGTCACGTTGAAGTTGCTTCCAAGTTGCTTCCAAGTTGTCTTGCTAAGTCGCGCTGTAAGTCGTGTTCCCCCAGTGTGAACCGGCACTCAGGTTCTCTAACAAACCTCTGAGAGCTTCACAGAGCAGCTGCATTTATACTGAGATTAAATTGCACACAGGTGGACTCTATTTAATAATTAGCTGACTTCTGAAGGCAATTGGTTCCACTAGATTGTAGTTAGGGATATCTGAGTACAGGGGGCTGAATACAATTGCACGCCACACTTTTCACATATTTATTTGTGAAAAATGTTGAAAAGCGTTTATCATTTTCCTTCCACTTCACAATTATGTGCCACTTTGTTTTGGTCTATCACATAATATGCCAAAATTTCAAGGGGTATGATTACTTTTTCAAGGCACTGTAGAAAAGACCAGCTTAGACTTAGATTCATAAATATTTCTTCAGCAATCAGTTTAAGTATCATGGTATGCAATGAGTTAATCTGTGAAGATTTGCACTGCCAGTGATCCTATAAATGTGAATAAAGTATAAAATCCATATCTGTGAATGAAAGTACTTTGTCTGGGTTCCCGAGTCTGTGGGCGGTAACTAATGATACCTCATAGTTCCTGCCCAGAGAGTGCAGGAATCAACATGTCAAGAGGATCCTTGGTTTCAGGAAAAGTAACCACTGACTAGTACCAGGACATAGTCCCTTGGCACCCAGGTGAGGATACCAAAGCATGTCCTCTAAGAACTTTTAAAACTTGGCACTACAATTTTTTTTTAACAACACACACATTTAAAAGATTTACATGCAAATAGTAAAAAAAGGTGGAAGCATAGGGATGAGAGCAAGGAGGATAGAGAAACATAGAGATAGGAAGGGGTGCAAGGTGACAGGAGAGATGTTGTACAGAGATGAGAGAGGGGTGGCATACAGCTTGTACATATAGGATTATACTCCAACACAAGTGTCCCTTGCTGCTGAGCCATGCAGTTTAAGGAGCTCTTCTCCTCCACATGGCTTAATTCTCTGAGCAGAAGTCAAAGCTCTGCCCCTGAGTAGCCCAATTAGCCTCTTTGCCTACAGGAGGGAGTGGAATAAGTACTGGGAAAAGATGGTGGGAGGGCACATTAGAGTGCAGTAGGGTCTAGAGTCTGGGGTCTCGAAAGCTGAGTCTAAATTAAGCTGAGGTGGTGCTGGGGCAAAGCTAAGGCCTGGGATGAGGTGCCAGCACACAGTGTGTGGGGTTAGGTGCTGGGGAGGAACTGAGGAGTTGGAGGAGAATTACTCTGACCACCAAGGTAACAATTACATTTAAACTGACTACCAATGTAACAGTAATTCACAATTGCCACCAATGTTATGAAGGTATTACACTAACCACAAATGTGAAAGGATAGTCAATATGATGTACACTGTAAGGGATAAAACTAAGTCAACTGGGAGGACAGTTTGGATGGATATTTCACAATAGGGGTCCTTTGATTTGGTAATGGATCCAAAGCCAGCACACTTAAGGGTCGGTTCACACTGCATGGTGATGCAGTTCCCAGTAGGGGACCTGTGTGTCCTGGTTCACCATTTAAGGTCTGATTTCAGCCCAATTTTGGACTGAATTCAGACCTGAAACAGACCAAAAGATGCACAGGGCTCCTGTGCAAATTTTCACCGGAGCCACAACGGAGATATGTGAACCGGCTCCATAGAGAGCCAGTCACAATATCCTGCTATTGCGAATTGGATCTCTGCATCCAATTCGCAATAGTGTGAACCCGGCCTGATACAGCACTTCTCGGAGACTGAAAAGATCTCTAGGTGAAAATTGCTTGTCTACACTGATCACCAATGTTATTGAAGAATTCAAACTAATGTTTAAACCAATATATAATAGTATATATAGTATACATAATAGTGGTCTGTGTAAATACCCTATATAATGGGGCCTTTATTGGGGTAGGGCTCTGTATTTGCTGGAATAATTTGAAGGAGCTTCAATTTGGAGGGGGGGACTAGGGTTAAGAATATAAAGGTACCTCATATTAAGGGACTGGTTTTGGCTGAATATGAGAGAACTCATTTTAGAGGGGATGGAGGGGCTGAATATCAGGGACTTCAAATAGAGGGCACAGTGGTGGATGAATATCAGGGACCTCATATTGGAGGAGATGGCACTGGCTTAAAACGTTGTTAGTTAAAATAAATCACTTTTGCAGCATAACATAGTTTGGCTGGACATAACAATACAATATTGCAGTCTGAATTCTTGCAGAGTGATGTAACATACTATGTCAGTCTAAATTCTTGCTGGGTGATGGAATTTACAGTGTGATTTGTACATTTTACTGTAATGGTATGATACAGTATAATGTGCTATGCAGTGCAACATGGTATGGTTATGTGACAATTACATATTAGGGTCAAATCACTAAGATTCACAAGTTACTTCAACGTCATTGGCTATTTTCATCGCATGATAAAGTCCTCTGAAAAATGTTCAATTCACAAAGATAAATCTCAATTTGGTGTTGAAGTTACACATAAAATGAACACTTTTTCAAAGATCATTGTTACATCTCATACCCAGATAGCAAGCAATATAGCTGCAAGTTTATATATTGCTAGACTTGCCAGGCTTCACAAGTTTGTTGCACAATTGCAGCAAGTCCACATTGCACGACTCCAGATCAACTTTATTTGCAAACATTCTGCAAGTCTGCTGCAAGTTCTGGTTCAGTTATGTGGTGCAATAGTCATCCCACCACAGGGGTCACTGTGGCTGAATTTTCAAGAGACTTTCCAAACACATTTGCTACCAATTGGAAAAGTGTCAACTAGAACTTGTTCTTCAAGTGCTGTGCAAGTGTACAACTTGCCAGTGAAAATGCGCAGCAAGTTAACAAGAGAGGAAAACAACAGGCAAATAAGCTGATGTGCTAACAATGAGCATGTTGATAGGAAGAGAGAATACAGTGAAAGAGAAATGATGCTGGTCATCAGACTGAGGGCACCTTGTGATTAAAAAAAAAGAATTATGCCCTGTACACACGATAGGATTTTCCGACAACAAAATCAATGGTATTTTTTCAGACGGATGTTGGCTCAAACTTGTCTTGCACACACACGGTCACACAAAGTTGGTCAGAAATTCCGAACATCAAGAACGCGGTAACATACAACACATACGACGAGCCGAAAAAAATTAAGTTTAATAGCCAGTGCTGCTCTTCTGCTTGATTCTGCGCATGCGTGGCACTTTGTGCATCGGAATTGTGTACATGCGATCGGAATTTCCAACAATGGATTTTGTTGTCGGAAAATTTGAGAACCAGATCTCAAATTTTATGTGACGGAAATTCCTATGGAAAATGTGTGATGGAGCCTACACATGGTCAGAATTTCCGACGACAAGGTCCTATCACACATTTTCCATCTTAAAACCCTATCATGTGTACATGGCATTACTGTGGGGAAGAACTGCAGACTGAATGTGAAAAATCAAAAACAAAAGCTGCTTTTTTTTTATCTTTTAATGGGCTAATAAATTATATTGTGTTTTTTTTTTGCCTGGGGTTCTGCTTTAGTAAACAGTGTGCGCAAAATGTATCCCTGATAAGGGCAGTGTAATGATGTATTTATATTGGCAATCACTTTAGAGAGTGCAGAGGTCCTTGGAGCCAGTATAGAAGAACTAGGATTTTACTCCAGTATATTGTATGTATCTGACACAGTACATTCCACAACAAGAAACCATTTAGGTACTGGTAATATTACAAATCTGTCTATGCTAGCCCTTGTAATAAGGCAAGTTTTCCCATGTACTTACCCTCCATTTTCTCTTGCAGCTCCCATGATTGCCTGGTTTTGGTTGTGGGAAAAGGAAGTAATTATATAAATGAACAAACCGTCTAGTCTACTGTATATGTTAGAATTTTCCGCTTTGTCTGTTAAAACCTGTGTAAATAAAACAACAAAAATACAACTGGGTGCCTCAGTTCAGGTCCAATATTCTGCTGTTCGTGCCTCTCTTTTTCTAAAGCACAGAGGGTGGCAGGGCCAGCAGAGAGAGAAGCTGAGGTGACTATATTTCCTACTCTGCAGAACATAGATGGCTGTATAATAAGTAATAAAATGTATGACTTATGACTGAAACACAGGAGTCTTTCTTCTTCCCATGGGCACTGCCAAGCTAAGTTTTCTTTCATTTCAGTATCTATTGTCTGTCTCTAGTTATTCTGTATTCCTACTTGCACTGTACTGTGAAAACAGGTTTTTGACTTGCAGTGCGTAATTGGCATTGCTATAAGATAAAATTCCAGGAATATTTTAATGGTGAGTCTTTGAGTTTCAGTTGGTTATATGTGATATCATTATGCATGAGGTTTGAGTTTGCTGCTGCCATGGGTTCATGAGGACCTTGCAAGTTTGAGATTTGTTGCCCCAGAGAATTTATTTGCAGATTGTCACAGGACAATTTTTTTAAAAACCACAATGCAAGGTTAGCCTGAACTATGATCACCAAATTTAGAAGGGCCAATAAGAGGCCTTTGGATTAGTCAGCCTCAATACTATGGACAACCATACGGTCAATACTGAAAGCTGCTGTGGAGAAAGTACAGTGAAAGCTTGCAAACTGCATAGGGAAGAGTCATGGTCAGTTAGGAAGCTGTACTTAAAGTGTTACTAAACCCACAACAGTAAAATCAGTCTGTATATGCAGTAAAGCATGCTTGTTATACTTACTGTGGAACCTAAGGGGTTAATCCTCTGCATTGTGTTAAAAGGCTGTTTCATCCTGTATGCACAGAACAGATCCTCCTCTTCTTCCACTGACTCCAAAACAAGTCCGGATAAGACAGTTACTGGAGTCAGGCTGCACATGCTCAGTTTGCTGTGTATTGCTAGAGTTTTCTTTTTCTTGGAAGATTGCATGTGATCAGCACAGGGTCAATCAACACTGTCCAGACAGAGGGTCAAGGGTCCTGGATCCTGATAGGACAGCCAATGCAGTGTGAAAACTCCACCTACAAGCTTTAACCAGGCACTGATAAAAGTCACAAGACTGCTATATACTGCTGATGAGAAAAGGTATTTAGCAATTTATATTTACTAAAATGACTGCATTTCCTTGTTCTGCTTACTGTGGGAGACCAGATATAGTGACGGCAGGGTCCTGGGTTTAGTAACACTTCATAATTCTGAATGCTAGCTCATTGGGCAATCAACCTTTTTGCTGCCTTTTTGATTTTATTATCAGGGGATTTTTTTTGTCTTTATTTTATTTTGTGATTCATTTGAGGTCAGTGACTACTTGTAGCTTATGCCCAGTCCATAGCTCACATTTTTGCTACAATGTTTGCCTTTAAATAAAAATTGTCTTTTGTTTTAGGGGGTAGTATTTTGGGTATTTCATTTATTTTGAGGATAACTTTCTCTGTTATTTTGTTGTAGATGGGGCCTTTACTTTAGGTTAACAACTTTTTTTTCTGCAGCAAGGCTTTCCTTAAAAAAGGCTTTTGTTTCAGTAATACTTTGGATTTATTTTTTTGGGGGGGGGGATATTTTTATTGCATGTTGATACAGCCCGTTGTTTCAGGGGGTACTATTTGGGGGTTTTATAAATTTTGTGGGTATATTGTTTTTATTACATGTTGATAGGGATTTTTGTAGGTAAAACTGCTTTTTTGACGCAATGATTCCCTTTAATACATAAGAAGCTTTTGTTTCGGGGTAGTACTTTAAGGTTTTCATAAATGTTCTCTTTTTTTAAAGTGGTTGTAAACCCTTACAGACCACTTTGACCTACATGTAAGCCTAGATTAAGGCTTACCTATAGGTAAGCACAGGCACCACTGTCTACGGCGCATGCGCCGTAGACAGCGGCGCGCAGGCACACTGAGCACGCCGCTGCTAACGGCAATATGCTGCTAGTGGCGGCTCCCGTGGCATGCACGGGAGTGACGTCGCCGTGGCTCCGGCCAGTCACTGGCTGCTGCTATATATAAGCTAAGCTAATTGTAAAAGAAAAAAATTAGTTCCACTGGTAAATATTCCAGTGTTCTTGAAAATGGTACTGTTCTGTAGCACCACATACAACTTTAACGTGATTGTAAAATCTCGCTTTAAAAAAAATAACAAACATGTTATACTTACATGACCTGTTGCAGTGGTTTTGCACAGAGAATCCCAGACCCTCCTTTTCTCGGGTCTCTCTTTGCTGCTCCTGACGAGTGCCCTCATAGACCAGCAGCTTGCTATTGGGGAACCCGAGCCGAGTCAGAGCTCTGTGTATCCATTCAGACACGGAGCTTCAACTCTGCCCTGCCCCCTCTCTCCCCTGATTGCTAACTAACTTTGAGTGACAGCTGCGAGAGCCAATGGCGCCAAGGCTGTGCCCCAGCCAATCAGAAGGAGAGTCCCAGAAGGCCGGGGGAATCGTGGACATCGCTGGATACAGAAGGGGCTCAGGGTAAATATTAGGGGTTGCTAGGGGGCCTGCTACACACAAAAGTTTTTTTTTTATCTTAATGCATAGAAGGCATTAAGATAAAAAAAACCTTTTGCCTTTACAAAGCCTTTAAAGTTTCTCCCAAGAAGGTTATTTGAAGGTATTGTATACTTTCAAATGTTTACATTGTTTTAGTATTAGTGTAACAATAATCCATGTGTTGTTTATTTGCCTTTCCTTATAATGATGGTTTTACATATCATGGCTGCAGTTTGTAGTGTCATGGTTGATCAATGTCCCAAAGTCCATGGTTTGTTTCAGCTAGCCTGTCCCTAATCACCAAATAACAAAATAACTTCCTTTTTCTGGTCACACATAGTCCAATGTATGCGTTTCCATCTACTCTAGGGTGCCTTGACAGGGCCTGCAGCTTACGCATGTATTTGCAAATGTGTGCAGACTAAACCCCTGTTCTTAACGCATATTGTTAGACAGGTCAATGTCGTTGGTCATTGGCTGGTTGGTAAGTTTGAACTTAGAAATCTCTTTGTATTTGTTTGACATACATCGCCCTTCCAGAGCTCCTTGCTGCAAAGGCCAGTTATAGGTGGGGGCAATGGCCACTTGTTTGTATTTCCATCTTCTCTTTGTCACATCTCAAATATGGGAGTGCTAATGTAATAATAAGAAAAAAAACTTTCAGGCTGCACGGCAAGCTCTCTGTGTATCTGTGAATGTTCTGCCTGCTTGTGCCTGTCAGATCTAATTAGCTCTCACCTGCACCAACACTAGCCTGAGAAACCCAGGGTTTGTCGGATATGTCGTTTCTTCATTTCACTGAAAATGTTACTTCTCAGAATGCAGACAGAGGTCATGCATTAACTGGTGTAGTGTCATCATGCCTCATGTTTCTACACAAACAGAAACTTCTGACATAGGGATGTAAAGATTTACTCTACCATACGCCATGCATACAGGGCAAAAATGCCAAGAAAAGAAACAAAAATTGCTGCGCTCACTTTGAAAAACAACATGAAAACAACAAGCTGGGTGCGGGCAAAGATTGGCAACACTCAGCCCATAAAGTATAATCAAGCCTATGAATTTAAGTCAATACAATTGAGTCATCTAAGCATATATTTAGCAAGCAATGAATATAATTAGATAAGTAGATAAATCTATGCCATGTATGTAATTGTGCCGTGGGTAGCTAGTGGACTGGCTTCAGTGGACTGACTGCTGTAACGGAAGGCTGACCTCGGCAGCTGACAGCTCTGACCATAGTGGGTTGAGCTTCTCATGGAGATAGGGCAACAAATTATTGCGACAATTTATCAAAATGGCTGTGGCCATTCACCCTGTTACCAGTGAGGCTCAATAACCTGTCTAAAAGGGTTAATCCCTTGTGATAGATTGAAAAAAGTTTTCTGATATTCACTGGTTAAAGCAATGTCATATTGACACTGAGCTAAGGAACAGTGGCAAATTGAAAGAGGGGAGTGCTCAGATGGCACAAATATCCTGAAATTTGCCGGCACTAGAGGAAGTTTGCATTCGGGAAAAGATTTTCCAGAAGAAGTCATGTTTGTGGTGAAACATGTAGATTCAATCACACTTTTGTACTGTGACCAATGGGTTGATATGGCCCGAATTTTATAAATTGTTTTAAACTATCTATGTAATAAAAATTTTATATCTTTGATTGATTTTCTTGCACCTTAAAACTCAATTTGTTTGCTCTTTGGGCATATACTTTTCTTTCAAATTTTTGCGACAGATGTGGTGTCAGACCCCGGCCACCTTCACCAACTTATGACAAATGGCTGGTCAAACTCACCTTGTGCTGTCACTTATACGTGATGATGGCACTCTCAGCCTCACCCTGCATAAAGATTTAACAACTCTCGAGACTACCATCTAAGTGACAGCCAACTGGGAGTGAGCATTGCTGCGTTTTGTTAATTACACAGTTAACCCTTTATACCCCAAATCAATCACTGCCACAAGATATTTCTATCATGAACTTTCAATCATTCACACTAATAATTATGATAATAAATATGTGTAATAGCACTGTCACCACAGACAGGTATATCCAGAGATTTACCATATGATAGCGCTCTTCAAAGAGACAATACTAACACTTTTCAAAATACTGTTTAATAAATAGAACAGGTAACATTGTGCAAATAAAATATGTACATAAAAAGAGTATTACAAGGGAAAAAGAGAGACTAAAGTAACAGAAAAACAGAAAGGGTTCCAGCCTAGGTTCACACTGAGTGCAGGAATGAAATTGTGCGAGTTCAGCCGAACTCGCATGATTTCATTCCTGCATGTCCGTCCCGGGACGATTTCAGAGACATCTGTGCGGGTTTCTGCACAGATGTCAATGGAAATCTCCAAAATAGTATAGAAACTACTTTTGGAAATCAGGTGCGGTGCCGCAAATGCGGCGTCTCACTGATTAGGACAGTGCCATTGCCGGCAATTGCCACCAATTTGGCATGCGATTTGACATGTCAAATCGCATGCCAAAATGCACCAATGTGAACCAGGGCTAAAAGTGAAAATACTTAACAAAGTCCTGGTTCTGTGAGTTCGGCAGAAATCAGTCAACAAGTAAAATGGATGAGTGGCTCTCATAGCTCTTGGCTGATGTTCCTTGTTTGATGGTAAAAGAGAGCCTAGACTGCTGATGTGGTTTCTTTTTTTCTGGTTTCTGAGGAGGTTATGGACAGAAATGATCTGACCACTCGGAATGTCTGAGGAGTGGCCAATGGTGCATCACAGTGTTTATGACCAGGTAGCTGCCACTCAGATACAGTTTTCTGTATTTATTAATATCTTGGCATACCCATTCTGGTAACTATATTACATTAATATATTATTGTTCAGCATGAAATTACCATTTGAATGAATACAAATATGATGGTAATCAAATGGCTATTTCACTTAGGAGAGGTAATGGGCCTAATCCACCATTCCTTTTAGGATAGTGTTTTTGTTGGCTTAAAATGCTGCTAATTAATAAATATGTCCTTTTTTTGACACTACCATTATTATCTCACTCTATGATACACTGAAGTTTTGAGTGTCCAGTATTTCACATTGGCTAATGTGGGTAAGAGGGTTTGCTGTGTCTATCAACATGCTGTTAAGGATGTTTGGAATGCAGCTTAAATTTTGTTATTATAGGAGATGCACGTCCTGGGATTGCGGAAAGGAAAAATGCTGTTTACCATTAATATGTCATGGTTGTCTTAGGAATTTTAAACAATGTGGCTGTCTTAAGTCCCCTCACACAGCCTTTTGGGGTGCCTAGTCAGCATTATCATCACACTGACACCATAAAACTACATAATCAATGTACATTTTATGCAGGTGAAAAACACAAGATGCAGGTAGAATTGACAATATTTCCTTTAAAGATTTATGTTTTTCAATATTGCACACAAAGCCACATAAAAAGTCCCTCTTCCATTTGTACAGTATTAAAACATTTTTTTGCATTGGTACATGACCACCATGGCAATATCCAGCTTCCTGCACCTTTTTTGAACAGCAGTTTTAATATTAGCCCTAAAAATAGTCAGATTTTCCATGACATTTTGAAAACCTCCTTCTGATCGCCAACCGTTTTTTCAACAAAATCAGAGCATATGCACTTTCCTCACCTTTATAAAGACTAACCCTAATAGTCTTTTTGTTGTTTCCCAATGGCACCTATAGTTTTTTTTAATATAAAGTATTTTCCTCCCTAAACTTTAATAACAAGATTCACCTCCCCCTCTAGATTTATATGGGTGTTGCTGCTAACTTTGGATTTACCAAGTTTTAAACACACTGACAAACCTTGGTAAATTGAACCCAGGCAGATTTGCCAATCCTTAGATTTAATTTTAAGCAACTACCAACCATTCTATATTGCTCTCTTTATTTAATTTAAATAGAAATGCAATGCTGACTACCAGTATTTATGAAGAAGTGCATTCCACAAAATGCTTTACAATTTAAAACAGTCATCTATTTGTTCCGGCTACCTATATGCAATGAAGATGACGTCTTTGACGTAAAGAGAAATACACCATTTCAATTGTGATTTGGGCAACAGGATTATTGTATACAAATTGTAAATGTGTTTTTCTGCTGGAACATGTGTTTTTGAAAATAAGAAACATGTAAACCACTAGCCGACCAGCCACCGTCATTATATTGCGACAGGCTGGCTCTCCTGCGCAAATTGCCGTAGCTGTATGTTGGCCCTTTAAATAGCCTTAGCAGGCACGCCCGCAATCATCAGGAACAGCAATGTCTCTTCACTCCCTGTCAGTACACTGCCCCCACAGTTAAGCCCCATACACACGGTCGGACTTTTTCATGGATTCTGTCCGATTGGACAATGTTGTTGAAAAATCAGACCGTGTGTATGCACCATCGGACAGTGTACGTCGGTTTGTCCGACGGACAAAGTCTTATCTCCTGCTGGAAAGATTTGCCGTCAACACGGTCCGATCACACCAAATCCGATCGTGTGTACGGTTGTCCGACGGACAAAGTGCTACGCATGCTCAGAAGAAATTCTGTGATGGAAGCGCTCGGTCAGGTAAAACTACCTTTCCTAATCGACACAGCACATTCGTCACGCTGCAATGTTAAAATGTCTTTAATGCAGCGCATTCTCTTTTTCTTTACAATGCAACAAGAATGACATGTTTTAGCTGTTCCTATTCACCCGCACTTCTCACAAACTTACTTCTTTATTACTTTTCAGCATTTATACACTACATGTTTATTTTTACTCAGATCGTAAAAGAATCTTTGTTATATTTTTTAGCATCATTTGTCTTTTTTTGTTTTTTTTTTGGGAATACATATTTGAAGGTTTTTTTTTTTTTTTTTTTTTTTAGAGGGGGGTTGTGTGTCTCAACTTAGCAAAACCACATTATTAACATTTGTATTTCTTGCTTAAATTTACTAGGAGTTTGTTGGTTGTTGGTGCCCCTTGTTAATTCTACTTTAGGATTAGTGAAATGTACCTGCCTACTCACAAATAATCTGTCATTGTAGAAAAGTAAAACACATAGGCAATGATTATTTCAAATCAAAAAGACCTTTATTTAGGTGTCAGCAACAAACCAAAGAGGAACGCAGCCATGGTGAAACTTGGGGAATTTGCAAAGTCTTGGCCCCCCACGGCAACCATCATTTTTCAAGCGTAGAAAATTGGGGGCCTGAGGAGTACGTATATTAAGGGGAGTGCAATCTGGTCCTGAAGTCCAAAGTATCCGTAACTGCAGCAGATGCCATCTAGGTCCCCAGGCTCTGGTACTACAAGAGGCTCCATCTTCTCTCAGACCAGACTGATTCCAGGTCGTCACTCTCAGGTCTTCCTTCCACGCTTCCTTGCACGCTGTGGCTGTCGTGCTGGTGGGGTGGCAGAAGGAGGAGGAGGAGGAGGCGGAGCATGGTAGCTATGGCAAACATGTGTGACTGGGGTCATCTCCCCAGCCCTACCCTTATTTAGGACATGGAGGATGAGCCCCTCACACATGTTGCGTTGCCTCACCTCCATACCCATCATTTTTGTGACAACCACCGAGCCAAAGGTCTCCTCGTTGGCGGGTGTGGCATGTAGGGAGGCTGAAGCCTCTCTTATCATCCTGAGCGCTGACTCTGCCGCATAACCCCCCCTTCTCGCCCTTTTGTAGGGAAGGCGGAGGAGAGGGATTTGTGAGTCAGTCAGGCTCCGAGGCCTAGCCCCCTCTTGGCTGCCACTACCCACCTGGTGGCTGCCACTAACCCCTGCCTCCTCCTGACTGCCACCTTCCACAGCCACCTCCTGGCTGAGGTCTTCCTGTGTATGAAAAAGGGACATAGTTTCAGTTATTTGTTCATCAAACACACACAATTCTCATCTTGTGACTGTTGCAAAATGTTTACAATTAGAAAACCATACAATTCTCAGCCCTGCAGTTTAGATTGTGGCCCCAACTGTCTCCAACACTACTGTCAGTTGATATGTCAAACACGTTAGGAACTAAGCAATTGGGTATCCTGAATTAAGTGAACATCATTCATTATTCACATAAATGGTAACCAAACTACTATACCTGGAACAAGCTGGGCTCCTCCACCTCTTCCAGACTGGAAGGCCCAGGTTGGTCCTCGGAAGCCTCATCAGGGGTGGCCTGCGCGCAAGGAAGCGTGGAAGGAGGAGTCGAGAGTGGCTCCGTTACATCAGCCTGGTCTTTGAGAAAATGGAGACTCTGATAGTACCAGAGCTTGGGCACATA
Organism: Lithobates sylvaticus; assembly: GCA_028564925.1. Classification (NCBI taxonomy): domain Eukaryota; kingdom Metazoa; phylum Chordata; class Amphibia; order Anura; family Ranidae; genus Lithobates; species Lithobates sylvaticus. The sequence goes on along the minus strand of CM053035.1, from coordinate 120,546,833 downwards.
GACCTCATCTGCTGCAGTTGCAGTTTCTTCCGACTTCACAACCTTCTTGCGCTCCCTGATATACGCACTCCTCAGGCTGCCAATTTTCTTTCTTATAGTATCAACAGTTGCCGTGGGGAACCTTGGCTTGACAAATTCCACAAGTTCCTCCAGGGCTGCGTGCCTCTTTGGTTTGTTGCTATAATGGGGGTGTTTACCCTGCCATAAAATGGGAAATTCCCTGTATTTGGCAATGAAGAGGGGGAGAAAACTCATGTCGTTGAATCCCTTCATAATCTCTGCAAGACACAACACCACACAAAACACTATAAATTATGTCAGGCTAAACTCTCCTAATCTTCTCCATAAAGAGGCCTCAAGTTCGAATCAGTCTAGGCTAGTTATGTACCAACGTCCAATTGTACCTTCGTTTGTAGCGATCGTCTCGTGCGTGAGTTTTCTCTCCCCTCGTCTCCCAGATCGTGGCTACGACACAGGCGTGTGACGTTTTATATACAGTGCGCATGCGTCAAACTCTGCCCGCCCCTGACGATCTTTCTCGTCTATTCCCCACCCCTTCTCTTTACGGCGCAGTGGGGAGAGCACATGGCGGGGACACAGCAGGTGCGCCACAAATATCCCACCAACGAGGAGGACGAGGAAAGTCCGGAGGCAGAAACGTCCCGATCCCGGAGCCTGAAATTCAAGGCCTCCAATATGTCATTTGGAGAAATGTTGGAGATGGTGGACATATTAAAGAGGAGCGACTATGATGGGAAGTATGGGCCTTACCTCAACCCCAATGTCCGCAAGGCCAAGATCATGTCTAAAGTTGTGAGAAGGCTGTACAATCAGTTTGGGGTACAACGATCCAAGGAGCAACTGAGGAAACGCTGGTCAGACCTGAAACTGAGGGAGGCCGATCAGTACAGAAAGATCAAGCGAATTCTTCAAAAAAGTAAGTAGTTGTGTTTTGTGTTTTATTTCTTGCTTGCATACTGCTCCATGTGGTTTGATTTTTACAAAGTTGTACATTCCAAAATGGCCACTTTCATGTTCGTCTGTGCATTCGATCGTACTCAGCCTCGATCTTTCTGCCACTGTCATGGTCGTGTGTGTGTCCATTCGATCGTACGCAACAATCGGCCACTTATAATACGATGTTTGGTGTTTTATTTGTGGAAAGGAAGTTTGTTCTCACTAGAAATGTCATCAAGAATGTAAAGCCAATTTATTCAATGTAAAGGAGAGGTCACCCAGTAGCTGGTTCCCCATCTGGACTCTAGAGCACTAGTGCTGGGACACCCAAACCACCTTTTTATTAGGCTTTTCCACACATGTGCTCCAGTGGATACTAGAGGGGGGTCTCCATCACACAAACTTCGACCAAAAAGCTAGTCAGTTTAGCACCTTTACAAAGTGACTACATTCATGTAGTTGGCATTTGTAACTGGCCAAACAAAAATTGTGTCCGTCACTTTCAAGCAATGTTTGTCATTTCCTATTTCTGCCCTCAATAGATTGTGTTGCTAAATCTTCCTTTTGTACATTCTCATAGGGGAGCGAAAACTTGGCCCGTCTGAGGAAACCCCAAAACCAACACCTCCCAAAAAAGGTGAAACAGCAGAAGCAGAGGAGGAGGAGGAGGAAGGAGAGATCATTGAACTTGGAGAAATTGTCACCACAACAGGTGAGTGTGGGAGAACACAGCTACTGGTAAGCTAATCAATGTATGCCTGCCTCATTTCCAACACCCGATTTTTTTTTTTGTTGTTTTTAGGTGACGTGGATGTTGTGGAAGAAAAATCGCACTTTACCACAGAGAGTGCCCACGTACTCATCGGGGAGATAATGGTCTGCAATAGAGATCTTGATTACATAAAGCAAAACATCAATGATGTTCAACAAAAATTGAAGAACATCATTGATGTTTTAGGAAAAATATGAAAACGCACCAAGTAATTAACACACATTTGTAACTTAAGAACTGTGTGAAATTTGGAACATGCACACATTGTGTCCACATGTGCTAGCTCCCATCATGGTGGATGAATGCCCTCGTTTTTTTGGGGGTGCAACCACTTTACGAACTACGAAAGTGGTTGTGGTGAAGGGGTTGCACCCCCAAAAAACGTCCATTCATCCCCATGATGGAAAATGGCACTTTTGAAGCTTCTAGGCATGTGTTTTACCATCTAATGACCATTTTCAGACCCAAATTGTGTGCATGTTCTAAATTTCCACTTTCCAGGGGTGACCCCCCCATGTGATGAAGGCAAGATCAAACACACTTTGAACATATAGTCATGTCTGATCTTGTCTTCACTTTACAAAGTTGAACTTTCCAAGTTCATAGGTTCTGTTTTGCTCCATGCCTGGTTTTACCAATTGCGGAATGTTTCTAAACAATGCTGTAAATAACCAAGATGTTGTCAGTTTGGGCGTGAAGATTGTAAACGCACTTGTGAATGTTTTCCAAGTAAACTTTTTTATTTTTCTAAATGTGTGGCTTCCTTATTTCAAAAACACAATGCATTATGTATGTCAAATGGAAAGGATATGGGGGCCAATTGGTGTTATTTACTAAAGGCAAGTCCACTTTGCACTGCAAGTTTCTTTTCCAGGGCACTTTTTCACTGCACTTGTAGAGCATAGTGGATTTGACTTATGTAAATGACACCCACAGTGCTTTGTACGAAAACACGGAGCACAGCATTTTTGAGAATACACACATGTCTGACCTGGTGATGAAAAGGAGTATTTTGGGTGTCAGTTAGGCAGTACAAACCTTATCTAGACCAAAGATTAGGTATCAAACACACAACATGAGACTAATCTTTTTGGGAAGAAGAGACTGTTACCTCCTTTTGCCCAGAAAGTGCATTCCCACTGTCGAAGGCAAAGTGAAAAAATTTCAAGGTAAAATAAGCAAAAAAGAATACTGAAATGACAAGAAATCATAGGTTGGTTGAAATATCAGATTTATTCAAAAATGCCTCTCACACATCGTCAGGCAGAGCAATGGCCCCCCTACCCACAAAGTACTCCATATATTGCTCGCGGACCGCGCGGGCATTTAGAGGGGGCAAGCCTGGACGTGCCACTTGAAGGGCTGTGAGGTCCGCATTTGGAGGGCCCTCCACATCTGGGCCAACGGGCACCACATAGTTCCTGTTATGTCTTTTGAGGAAGTTGTGCAATATGCAACAGGCAAGAACTATGTGGTTCAGTTTGTATTCCGCCAAATTAATTGCCGTCAAGAACAGGCGGAAGCGGCTGGCCAGGATGCCAAAAGTGTTCTCCACCACTCTTCTGGCTCTAGACAGCCTGTAGTTGAAGACCCTCTGTTCTGGGGTGAGGGTCCTCATCGGGAACGGCCTCATCACATGGGGAGTCAACGCAAACGCTTCATCTGCGACAAAGACGAAGGGGAGTCCTTCAGCATTCTCCTCTGGAGGTGGCAAGCACAGACTGCCACTTTGGAGACGCCAGTAGAACTCTGTGTGCGTAATGGCACCACCATCCGAGATCCGGCCGTTCATCCCCACGTCCACATACATAAATTCATATGTTGCCGACACCACCGCCAACATCACTACACTATTAAACCCTTTATAATTATAATAGTGGGACCCCGAGTTGGGCGGTGGGACGATGCGGACGTGTTTCCCATCAATTGCCCCTCCGCAGTTAGGAAAGTCCCAACGGCTGGCAAAGTGGGAGGCCACAGTCTGCCATTCCTGTGGCATTGAAGGGAACTGTGGAGTGAAACAAGAAAAAAAAATTAGTCACTTTGCACATAAACATTGCAAGCAGATTAGACAATCAACATCTTTGAACAAGAGCATTGTATAAAATTGGAGGCTGGAAAGTATTTGCACAGAAAAGTAGAGGCTCCCCTTCACAGATTACTCACCCCCCATCAATCCCCCCCCACTTCTGATGGGCCTTTGACAATAACTAGGGTTTTGGGGGGGGGTGTTGGACAGGTAACCCTCTGCACTTCATTGATTGGCAAATGGCTCAATAATGTGTGCTAGTTTGGCCAGACCCTCTGTACACTATTGGCAGCCCCCAGGAAAGCTAAACTAACATTTCAACCCCCCCCCCCCCCCCCCCCCCCCCCCAAAAAAAGGAAAGCACATTGTGACATTCTGAAATTACCAAGCAAGCTAATAGGAGGGAAAGAACACAAAAAAATAGGAAATGGAAAGTATGGAGGCAGCCCCTTGCACTACATGCTTTGCAGAATTCATCCCTAAAGATGCCCACTAAAAAGAGGTAGGTATATAGTGTGTATTGACCTTGGGAAAGCCAGCAGATAGAGGATTGGTACCATCTGACAGAGCAGTTGGGGGAGGGGGTTCCTAATGAGTTTGCCCCCCCCCCCAACAAAAACAATAAAAAAAGGGGCTCTACATGAAGTAAACCACACAGCAAACATTTGTGCATATTTTAGGGGGTGTTTGGGGGCAAAAAATCCTATGCAGCAGACAAAATACATTGCTTAGGTGACTAGGCCATAGGTGTCTATTGGGGCAGAAGAGCATGCTGGTGAGGTAAGTGAAGGGAAAAATGCATGAAGGAGAAAAGGGGCACAGCATATTAGAGCATATTGCAATCATGGTAATTAGGGAAGGAGGTCAAAAATAGAAGACATTAGCAAAAAGAACATACATAGAAGGGAATAGTAAAGGAGAAATGTTACCTTAATATAGTCCTCCTGCAGGACCTCGATGATGGCAGAACAGGTCTCTGGAATAATGAGTCCCAGGGCCTGGGGAGAGATACCTGAAGAGAACTTCAAATCCTGAAGACTTCTCCCTGTCGCCAAGTACCTCAACGTGGCAACAAGCCTCTGCTCCGGAGTAATGGCTTGTCTCATGCAGGTATCCTGCCGGCTGATAAAGGGGGTCAGCAAAGCCAAAAGACGGTGAAAATCGGGGTCCGTCATCCGGAGAAAGTTCCTGAAATCATCAGGATTATTCTCCTGGATCTCACGAAGCAAAGGCATGTGCGAGAATTGGTCATGCTGAAGCAACCAATTCTTGGTCCACATACTCCTCGTCACTCTGTTCATGGACGGGTCTTGGCTCAAAGCTAGAAGCCCGACACCAATTCCGCGTACAGCACGAACTCGGCGACGAGTACGCACGGGAAACATCGCTCACAAGGTCACAAAAGGTCGGCTGGTCAGAACGGACAAACAGAAAGCACCGATAAACAGCAAGGCCTGAAAGAACGAAATGAATACCAGAAACGAGCAGACAATAAGCAGTGCAAATCAAAGCGTCCTATATCAAGATATAGGCCGCAATGACCAACAAATGCGAACTGACTACACGCACTAATAAACAGATACGCACGACAAGCACAAACTGAAGAGCAGTAACGATCTGAGTCAGAAAACTGAGAAGCGCGAATCTTAAGTCACCAAACTTCGACTAAATCTCGATAAACACGGGATCAGCAGAAGGAGCCCAACGGGTGCCTGACGTGGTGCTGAACTTCCCTTTTCTAATCTCGTGGACGACGACTTACGTCATGACGTTCTTGCAGACCGGATATTCCGACAACTGTGTCCGACCGTGTGTACGCAACACCAACATCGGACAAAGTACGACGGACAGAATCCGACCGACCTGGTCTGCGGATTGTCCGACCGTGTGTATGGGGCTTTAGAAACACCTCCCTAGGACACACTTAACCCCTTGATCGCCCCCTAGTGTTAACCCCTTGCCAGTGACATTTACACAGTAATCAGTGGCTATTTTTAGCTCTGAACACTGTATAAATGTCACTTGTCCAAAAAAAGGGTCAAAAGTGTCCGATCTGTCTGCCGCAATGTCGCAGTCTGGCTAAAAATTGCAGCTTGCCACAATTAGTAGTAAATAAAAAATGATAATAAAAATGCCATAAATCTATCCTCTATTTTGTAAACGCTATAACTTTTGCATAAACCAATCAATATACAAAGCTCTATTTGAGGGGAAAAAAAGGACATCAATTTTGTTTGGGTACAACATCTCATGACCATGGAATTTTGCAGTTAAAGCAGCACAGTGCTGTATCGCAAAAAATGTCTTTAAGGGAGCAAATACTTCCGGGGCTAATGTGGTTAAACTGTATAGGCTTTTAAATTAGTACACATGATTTAATAATAATATTCGTTTTATATTAAATAAAAGATGTCATTTTTTTTCCTTGATGGTTTTCTTTCTCAAGGTAATGGACATTAGTAAAATTATGACATAAATTCTAACCGATTTCCTTCTTTAAATTTGCAATGTGCCTTTTACTCCTTAGAAGAATGATTTTGAGTAATACAGTACAGTTGGTTCAAAAAACAATATATTATATATATATATCACTTCATATGCCAGTAAACACAAGTAAATTATTGGGTATACATACAAGGAACATTGTAGTTCTTATTTTAGAAGGATGATGACTCAACTGTTAACAAATATTTACCATACTAAGGTGTTTAAGCATAGACTGAACCAAGCTAAATTTGCAATGTGCCTTTTACTCCTTAGAAGAATGATTTTGAGTAATACAGTACAGTTGGTTCAAAAAACGATATATTATATATATATATATCACTTCATATGCCAGTAAACACAAGTAAATTATTGGGTATACATACAAGGAACATTGTAGTTCTAAGGAACATCCTTAGAAGAATGATTTTGAGTAATACAGTACAGTTGGTTCAAAAAACAATATATTATATATATATATATATCACTTCATATGCCAGTAAACACAAGTAAATTATTGGGTATACATACAAGGAACATTGTAGTTCTTATTTTAGAAGGATGATGACTCAACTGTTAACAAATATTTACCATACTAAGGTGTTTAAGCATAGATTGAACCAAGCTAAAATGAGAACAAGTAAACTAGAACGATTTGGCAATATTTTAAGCGTGCGCGATAAACCATCACTTAAAGGCGAAAATTGTCTGTGTGACTCTATTAATGTATAGATGCTCTGTAAATAGAGAAGAGCTGTGTTTTTGAAGAGCTGAACGCACCTGGGTTTGGTTCAAGACGGCTTCACAAAACATAGGTAAAGTTTGGATGCCAAATCCAAACCCTATCCAAGTCAATGGGAGCTAAAGGTTAAAAAATAGTAAAGGCAAATTGTTTAGACTAATAGACAAGGCATTATCAAACAAATGGCATGGGGGCTGGGAACTGCTTTGTGAAACAAAGCACAAATAATTCAGTTTGGAGGTTAGCAGCAATTTTAATAATGCTTTAATGGCAATTAGAAATGCAAAATTCCTTTAAATAACATGACTGGGAGATGTCCTTAGTGGTTGTAAAGGCAGAAAGTTAGTATTGTCACTGTTTCTCCTAAGAAGTCATATCTTCATAACATGCATATCATTGATGTGGAGAAATAAGTGCATAAGCATGGGCTACTCCCTTGTATTATGCACTTATTTCTCTACATCAATTATTCAGGATGATAAAACCCACCCCTACCCCTTTTCTATAAACAGAGGCCACACAAATATTTTTATATGCATATCATGTCAAAAGAAATTTCGCAATTAGTTCCTGACAGCATGTCGGGTGAATAGTTAACAACAAATGAAACCAACCGGGAAGGGTAGTAAGGGAAGAGAAAGAGGCAGTGATATCCTGGTATGTGGGTGGGAGGGTGGAAAAGGTGACTAAGAAGGGGAGAAGGTAGCATAGGAGATGAGAATGAGCAGGGTGGCTAACTGGGGTCTGCTTTGGAGGATAACTCCCATATGCAGTATATTCTGAAAAGAGACATCAAAGTGAACCCAGGGGTGTTGTTGGGCTGAGTGTCCGCTTTCAATGAGAGGCAATCAAACATCTAGTCCGCTTTAAACATTATTAAATGAGGAGGACCCAGCAAGTATATGGATGAACCAGGTGAAATTTTAATTTGTAAAAGAATGTATAGAATAGATTACAATTGTTTGCAAAATGTACAATTGTTTCAAGCATTTCCAGCAGGCATTTTAAAGAATCATCTTTATTAAGTTTTAAGAAAGGTTTACAAACTGTGTGTTACACCGTTTAAGAGCATACAATACATGACCAAACATATATATCGAAGGGTAAGTTGGATAACGCTATTAAATTGAAGAAGAATCAGAAACAACAAAAAGGTACTGTTCAATCAGAACATAGTTGCCAGATACGAAGTATCCTTAGGATGTAGGTCAATTATTCCAAGTATCCTGGAATTTTCTAAAGGAATTGGATTGAATCGCTAAGCACTCTTCATAACCTTTTACTAAATTTACTTGAAGTTTGACATCTGTAACATTAGGCGCTAAATTCTGTCTCCATTTCTGCATAATCATGAATCTAGCCGCAGAAAATATGCAAAACTATGTTTCTGACTTTGTATGGGAATCTATCAATTCCTAAAGCAGGAATAGCAAGGGCCGGGTATGGGGCCATTATGCATCCCGTGGTGTCTAAGATTAGGGTAAATACTTTATTTCAAAAGCTTTGTATGTGTGAGTACTCCCATAGGACACGTAATAGGGACCTAATTTGGTCACAGCCACACCAACATTTGTTATCTTCTAGATTAGCAAATTTTACTAGATGTACAGGAGTAAGATACCATTTGTGATTTATTTTTTGGGCTAGCTCCCAATAGTTTGTATAATTAGTGGATGTAGAATTGTAAATAGACTGTCTGTGAATGACTTGTTTAGGTCGTGTTCCTATTTCTGGAGAGCAGGTCCCTTTACAAATGTATCTTTGGACTATACATGGTTATAAAATAACGTGATACCTTTTGTGGGAGGTTTATCAGACATCCAGAAGGACCAGGCTTTTTTTGTATGTATAGTGGAGATGGATTTTTTCCCCAAATAGGAGGTTATCTGTGTGACCGAATAATCCTTGCAGGGGTACAGCATAGGTTTTTTGGAGGTCTGCTAAAAAAAAAAAATATATATATATATATGTATTATATTTAGGGCTGTTACTGATTAAAATTGTTGTGTTTGATTAATCGATTAATTATAACGCACATACAGATCCAACTACTTTTAGCTGATCTCCTTGCATTGCAACTCTGCATTAGTCAGTGGTAAATGTGGTATACACTATATACAATCACCCGACACTAGTTAGTTTCCACAATCCATGACTTAACTTCACAGTTTTAAATTCAAACTGTAGCACTGACCTAAGTAATTTTTTTCCACAGTAGCGTGACAATCCCTCCACCTTTCTGTCTAACTAATCACTCTCACCTTATGGCATGGACCCCAGTGCAAACAGGTGGTCATGCAAGCGGGTATCAAAAGGGTTAACACGGACCATAAACTTCTCTCACGTCTCTTTAGATCTCAGCAAGGACGCCAGGTCATGGGTAGAAAGAAAAGATCTAAGTGCTCACCGCTTAAGTATAAGATTTAATTTTTGTGTTCAAACACAAACTACTCACATAAAGATGATAAAAACACAGCATGTAAAGCCGACAATCGTGTTAGTTCCGTAGGGCAGCAGTGGGTGACGCCATGCATAGATCCTCCCCCCAGTACGCGTTACGTTCAATCAGAATGTCAACGTCACCGGACTCCTCCCCCCTTCCCTACATCAGCAGATGGAGGCAATTGGGGAAGAGGGGAGGAGTCCAGTGACGTTGATGTCTGTGGCGTCACCGGATCTCCGACGGAACTCCCTGAAGACCCGGAAGCCAGCGGAGAGGTGAGTACCGATCAAAAGAATTTTGATCGATCAAAAAAATGTATTGATTAATCAAGGAATTAATCTTTAATTTCCACAACCCTAATTATGTTGTAATAGAGCTACAAGGGGAGTATGTTTAACTGATTTCCAAGAGGTCCCAGAAAAGTGAGGTAATATAAAATTTAAATCTGGGGAAGTCTAATATAAAATTGAAAACTGCTAGAATAGAATAGGGGCAGTTATATCAGTGGGGGCACCCATTTTAGGACTTATAAGGTACTTCCATACTGACAATGTTGCTTTAATAAATGGATGAGCTTATTTAAAACATTTATCTAAGATAAAGTAGGCATATAGAAGGGTTCTTTGGTCTCCCTTTCCAAGAAAGCATTGCACAATATCTTTCCATTGCTTGTTACCTGCAATATTGAACCAATGTCTGTGTTGGTCCAGGATCACTGCTGCATAATAATTTTTGAGTCTGGGAAACCCATTCCTCTTGCGCGCTTGTGGCGGATCAAAGTTGCATAGGGACATCTTATTTTTTTACGAGCCCATACATAAGAGCTAAATAAGCGCTTCATAGAGTTAACCAACAGGGGAGGGACATGAATAGGTAGGGCTCTGAAGATGTATAGAAGCTTGGGTAAGACTATCATTTTAAGGGCAGCTGTTCTTTCTGCCCAGGAAAGGTAGTGTTTACTGATCCTTTGAAGATTTTGTTCGCATGAAGTCAGGAATGGAATGTCATTTTGAGAGTATAAATTATTTGTGGGAGATGTTAGTGAAAGTCCTAGGTATGGCATTGAGGAAGAAACCCACGGAAAAGTGAAATTTGCTTGTAAGTAATATTTCGAAGATTTGTTGACCATTACACTAAGAATATTGGATTTATATTTTTCTTATCTTACAGTAAAAAATAGCATTAAATAGTTTTAACATTTCATATACCTCTGGTAGGGAAGCAGCCGGATCTGTCAGAGTTAATATCATCTGTGAACAGGATAATTATGTAAATTTTGTTTGAGATGGATATACCTGATATGGAAACTTTGGTCTGTATTTTTTGGGCTAGTGGCTTCATTAGTAGGATAAAATCAGTGGGGATAAGGAACACCCTTGCCTCATGCCATTTGTGATGTTGAACCTGTCAGGAAGTATTCCATCTGCAAAGATTCGAGCTGATGGGGTCGTATATAGGGCCATAATATTCTGGTAGAATGTTACCGCTGAATCCAAACTTCAATAGCATGTGCTTTTTCAATGTTGAGTGCTAAGATTAGGGTAGGAAGCTTAGCAGATTCAGAGTAGTGGGACAGGTTGACTATTTTACGGGTAGTGTTGGGAGCTTAATGTCCCAAGGTACTTGGTCTGTATGGATTAAATGAGGCATAATGGGGCTAGACATTGTGCCATCATTTTGGTACACAACTTTAAGTCTGTATTCAACAGGGAAATCATACAGAAGTTTTGGGGAGATACCGGCTCCTTCCCTGGTTTTAACAATGTTATTATATTTGCTAATAGCATACATTTTATCTGGCAAGTGACCAGAGGACACAGCAGCATTGAAGGTTTGTTTCGAATGTGGGGTCAGAGTAGAAGAGAACAATTTATAATATTCGGCTGAAAAGCCATCTGGACCTGGAGCTTTGTTATTTGGGCGAGATGGAATAACTTGTCCAATTTCTTGATCAGCAATAGGGGCATTGGGAAGAACAGGATAAAGTGAGGATAATCGTTTTGGTAAGAGTATTGAATCCAAAAATTTAAAAATCTCTGAAGTAGAAGCTTGTGATGTGGAGATGTCATTTTTTCGGTTATATAAGACACTACAGTAAGAACAAAAGAAGAATATAGGGAATTTTTTGCTTGGTCATTTTTTGTTTAACTTGGGCTGCAAGGAGTTTGCCAGCTTTATTGCCTGACAATAATATTTTGAATTTTTTTTAGCAGTTTAGGGTTTTTGGCAGTAAGAAATGTACGGAGGTCGTTCCTGCCTTGGAACAACTGATTACTATAAGTGGATGATGGATATTTTTTTGTTTTCAGTTACTTGATTTGTTATGGCGGCTAAAAGACTGTCTAGCTGCTGTGTTCTCTGCGTTTAACCCGAGAACTGAGTTTGATTAGAATTCTGCAATGTAGGCTTTGTGTGTAGCCCATAGAAGAAATAAGCAGGAGGTAGAAGAGGCATTTCGTTCAAAAAGTCCCAGAGCTGTGTTCTAATATATTCAGAGTTAGGGAAGGAAGCCATTAGTGTGGGGTTGTTTCTCCACATGAACATGGTTGGAGAATCGACTTTCCTTTCAAGTTGCATGGAAATAGGTGCGTGGTCAGACCACGTGATGGTATGTATCTCTGATGTAGAGGTTTACTAAAGAAGCACTTTGTCCTCTATGAATAAGTCGATTCTAGAATATGTACAGTGGGGTTTGTAAAAAAGGTGTAGTCTTTTTCCTCCATCTAGATATGTCCATATATCGTATATGTCAGTCCTCCAATTTTCCACTCACCTACTCGCATTCTGCGAGTGGAAAATGATGGCTGGCGAGCGTTGGCTGCCTGGGAGCGGGGGGCGAGCACCGCCAACAGGCGGGGTTGAATAGGAGCCATTCTCCCAGTGATCGCAGAGGGGAAGAGAGAGGAGAGCAGGTGGCCAGATTATCACAGAGCGGGGAACATCACTGTAACAGCTTTCATTTGCATTGCCGTGTATTCCAGCCGATCGCCATCACATACAGCCCCGCCTCCTGGCTCGGGTACTTTGATAGACAGAACACCCGTCTAATGCCGGGACGTGTGACGTATATCAAAGTACTTGGGCCAGCAGGTGGGGCTGTATGTGACGGTGAACAGCTGGAACACACAGCAATTCATATGAAAGGTGTTACAGCGATGTTCCCCGCTCTCTGATGATCCGGCCGGCAATCCTTTTCCTCTCTTCCACTGCAGAGGTGAGGCTGCACTGTTGGACACAGGTAGGCTGCATTGATGGGCACAGGTAGGCTGCACTGTTGAGCACAAGTAGGCTGCATTGATGGACACAGGTAGGCTGCATTGATGGACACAGATAGGCTGCATTGTTGGGCACAAGTAGGCTGCATTGTTGGACACAGGTAGGCTGCATTGATGAGCACAGGTAGGCTGCATTGTTGGACACAGGTAGGCAGCATTGTTGGGCACAGGTAGGCTGCATTGATGGACACAGGTAGGCTGCATTGATGGACACAGGTAGGCTGCATTGATGGACACAGGTAGGCTGCATTGTTGGACACAGGTATGCTGCATTGATGGGCACCGGTAGGCTGCATTGTTGGGCACAGATAGGTTGCATTGTTGGACACAGGTAGCCTGCATTGTTGGGCACAGGTAGGCTGCATTGATGGACACGGGTAGGCTGCGTTGTTGGGCACAGGTAGGCTGCATTGTTGGGCATAGGTAGGCTGCATTGTTGGGCACAGGTAGGCTGCATTGTTGGGCGCAGGTAGGCTGCATTGTTGGGCACAGGTAGACTGCATTGTTGGGCGCAGGTAGGCTGCATTGATGGGTGCAGGTAGGCTGCATTGTTGGACACAGGTAGGCTGCATTCTTGGGCACAGGTGAAGCAGCATTGATGGACACAGGTAGGCTGCATTCTTGGGCACAGGTGAAGTGGCATTGATGGACACAGGTAGGCTGCATTGCTAAGCACAGATGAAGCGCCATTGTTGGGCACAGGTGAGGCTGAATTGTTGGGCACAGGTGAGGCTGCATTGATGAGCACAGGTGTGGCTGCATTGTTGGGCACAGGTAAGGCTGCACTGATGGGCACAGTTTGTAAGCTGAGGATTCCAATGCATTCTGACCTATTGTGACCAGGATGGAGTCATAATTAGAAGCATAAGAGATTGCATGAAGGAGCTTCTGGAAGATGGAAGACGCTCCCTCATGTGCCAGAAGTTGGGTATGCTTTACAATTTTTCTTTTTGATAAAAATATGATTTTTTGCAGTCTGTGTTCCCACAGGAAAGATTTCTCACCACTTCCTGTCTTGACAGGAAGTAAGGGAAGTCATGTCCAGGAGTTCAGACAACAATAAAAATGTCTATCTCTTCACTATGCTATCCAAAACTAAAACAAAAAAATTGACTTTAAAAAAAGAAACACTTGCTTTGTCATGTTTGGGTCAGTTGGTCACCCATGACACTCTAAGTGCAGATAACAAAGAATAAAAGGCATTGTTATTGGATACATGTACTGTAAGGGGCTAGCAGGACATTAATAAAAAAGCAATGCCCAACATTGTGACCCCAAGGGACACTGTGTAGTGAAATTGAGTACACTGGGAGCTATTGATACCCCTGATTGCATGGTCAATAGTTCAGTGTCATATCCAAATATTAACATTTTTGTGTAATAATTTGTGTGTTGAATGATATGAGTTTTAATATCGTATTCCTCATGAAACAGCTATGGCACAATACCGCTGCAATGGAGTGTGGATTTAAGTATTCTACAGCGAAGAGAATACTCTTGGGGAAAAGGTTCCAGAGAAGCATTTCTACTTATTTTGACCACTGGTTTTCTAAATATGACAAACGAATAACTACATTTCCACACCAGAGATGTATTGCATAGTATTTAGTTTTATTTATGACACCTTATTTTTAGAACACAGATCAGCTTTCAGGGTTTCTGCAAATTATATATTGGCTCCTCTCTCTGTCCTAGATGTTCTCTATCTGTACACCAATTTTCTTTTAAAGTGAAATTCCAGCGTTTTTGAAAAGAGTCCAGTCTAATAAAAAGCTTTAGAAATGATATTGTATTTATTTAAACTCATAAGGGGAATGGCAAATAAAAATACACTTGTGCACAGAGGAAGTAGAACACTTGACATAACTGAAATGTGCTAAACAAGGTAATCCAGTAGATGATCAATGAAGCAAATAGCACAAAGGAACAGTATAAAAACATGTTAACTAACCCTAATGCCGCGTACACACGGTCGGATTTTCTGACAGCAAATGTTCGATTGTTGAGCTTGTTGACGGAAATTCCAACCGTGTGTATGCTCCATCGAACATTTGATGTCGGAATTTCCACACAGAGAGTAGGTTCTCAAATTTTTCGACAACAAAACTTGTCGGAAAGTCCGATCGTGTGTACACAAGTCCGTCGCACAAAAGTTCACGCATGCTCGGAATCAAGCAGAAGGAGCCACACTGGCTATTGAACTTCCTTTTTCTTGGCTCGTCGTACGTGTTGTACGTCAACGCGTTCTCATGTTCTCGTGTGTATGGGACATTAGTATAAATTGTGCTTCAATCTTCACACTGGGCAATTTAGGCTGCCAGTTTGGGGGAGGAATACAGAATACACTGCACAGCTAAGAGCAGAGGAATCATCCTGATTCTTTGGACACCCCACTAAGACACTTTATAATGCGACTAGTGGGACAGCTAGCATAAAATACTAGTGACCATAGAGTGAAAAAAACCCCCAAAAAACTGAGTTTATGTGGACATGCCATTTTCATAAATGTATTCTAATTATTTAAGCAATCTGTAACCAATTTTACCTTTCAGTATGATTGGCTACAGAAGACAGAAGAGTACCTGATGATCTAATATATCTGCTATAACATATACTGTATGCTATAACACTTTTTCAGATGGCAAGCCTGTATTAGAAGGCATTATCTGATGAGGTTTTTAGGCTAAATTCTAAGCAACCCTCTAAACACATCCTTGACATTCTTTCCAAAGGAGTTGTAACTCAGCCAATGTTGTAATCCTGATACTCCTACTTGCTACGGAGCAAGGTGGGAACATATTTCAAGTTATATATGCTGTCAGGATACAAATCAACCTGGATTAGCACTGTGATTGGATGTGCCGGGGTTGAAAGCGCTGACCAACCTGAAGCCATGGTTTGGCTTTGTGTTTTAAAAGCTGTGCAGGTAATCAAATTGATGTGTTTCAGGAGTCTGGCATAGACAAAAAAAGTTTTAGGCCCCTTTCACACTTGTGCTAGTTTACCGTGATTTTGCTGGATTCGTGGCCGCGATTTTTACTGCGATTTTGCCAAGATTTCAAGGAATGCCTGTGTAAGTGGCATCAAAATTGGACCAAAGTAGTGCAGGGACTACTTTGAAGTCGGAAGGACTTGAAGTCGTACTAATATGAATGGCTGTCATTGGAAATCATGGGGAATGACTTGTCATGCTACTTTGCAGTCCCAAATCGTGGGACAAGTCGTATAAGTGTGAAAAGGGGCCTTAGTCCCTGCACTACTTTGGTCCGATTTTGATGCCACTTACACAGGCATTCCTTGAAATCGCGGCAAAATCGCGGCAAAAATTGCGGCAAAATCGCGCGACTTTGAAGTCGCACAAGTGTGAAAGGGGCCTTAGGCAGGGTTCACACTGGTACGACACAACTGTTGTAGGACTATCATCCTACTTTGCCCTGCTACATCTGTCCTACATTGGTCCTACTTCGGTCCTACTTCCATCCGACTTGAATGAACAAGATAAGATTTTGCTCTGACTTTGAGATATAGTCTGTCTTGTCCTTTGACCAATCAAAACAATCCCAGAGTGACATGAATTCCTTTTGAGGCTGGGTTCACACTGGTACGACATGACAGTCGTACCACTTT
Organism: Lithobates sylvaticus; assembly: GCA_028564925.1. Classification (NCBI taxonomy): domain Eukaryota; kingdom Metazoa; phylum Chordata; class Amphibia; order Anura; family Ranidae; genus Lithobates; species Lithobates sylvaticus. The sequence goes on along the minus strand of CM053035.1, from coordinate 120,530,504 downwards.
GGATCCGACTTTGCCCTGTGACTTGAAGTCTAACATGTGTCCGACTTCATGGAACAGGGATCTGACTTTGATCCCCGACAATACCAGGCACTGCATCTGGTATCAATCTTTAGGAGGAACTCTACGCCAAATTAAAAAAATGGCATTTGGGTTTCCCCTCCAGGGGCATACCAGGCTCTTGGTCTGGTATGGATTTAAAGGGGAACCCCCACGGTGTGGGGTCACCCCAAAATCCATACCAGATCCTTATCTGAGCATGCAGCCCGGCAGGTCAGGCAATGGGGTTTGGGACGAGCGAGCACCCCCCCTCCTAAACCATACCAGGCTGTATGCCCTCAACATGGTGGTGGGTGCTTTGGGGAAGGGGGGGGCCTGTGCCCCCCACCCCAAAGCACCTTGTCCCCATGTTGATGAGGACAAGGGCCTCTTTCCGACAACCCTGGCCGTTGTTGGGGTCTGCAGGCGGGGGGCTTATCGGAATCGGAATTTAATAAGGGTGCCCCCAGATCTCGGGCCCCCACCCTATGTGAATGAGTATGGGGTACATTGTACCCCTACCCATTAACGTAAAAAAAAGTGTAAAAAATAAAACACAGTACACAAGTTTTTAAAGTAATTTATTAAGGCAGCTCTGGTGTCTCATCTGACTTCTTCTTCCCTCTCCGGCTCTTCTGCCTCCTCCACTGTTGTCTTCTGCCTCTGTCAGTTCTTCTCTCCTCTCTGGGTCTTCTCTGCTGATGTCTTCTAGCCCTCTCCAGTTCTTCTCCCTCTGTTTTCTGCCTTTGCCGAATCTTCTCCACTGTCTTCTCGCTCTTTTGCTGGGTCTTCTCCACTGTCTTCTGCCTCTGTTCCTCTTCCGATGTTGACTCAATGCTTTCTTTCACTCTAATGCTAGGTGCGTGGTGTGCCACTACTTTTATTGGCATGGGGTGGGGTCGCTGTGTGATGTCACCCGGAGTCCCGGCCTCTTATGACTTCATGATGGGGCGTTGACGTGATAAGGTGCAGGCATCCGGTGACCTTGCCCCATGCCAATATAAGTAATGCCACACTGCACACCCAGCATTAGAGTGGGAGAGAACGTTGAGTCAACATCGGAAGAGGAACAGAGGCAGAAGACAGCAGAGAAGACCCAGCAAAATAACAAGAAGACACCAGAGAAGACCCGGCTAAGGCAGAAGACAACGGACAGAGGGAGAAGAACCGGAGAGGGCTAGAAGACAGCAGCGGAGAGTGGAGAAGACCCGGAGAGGGGAGAAGAACCGACAGAGGCAGAAGACAACAACGGAGGAGGGAGAAGAGCCGGAGAGTGGGAAGAAGTTGGAAGAGACACCAGATAAATTACTTTAAAAACCTGTGTACCGTGTTTTATTTTTGACACTTTTTTTAGCTGAATGGGTAGGGGTACAATGTACCCTATATCAATTTAAATAGGGTGGGGGGGCCGGATCTGGAGGCCCTGACCTTCCGGGCTGCGTGCTCGGATAAGGGTCTGGTATGGATTTTGGGGGGGACCAAAGTCGGACCAAAGTAGTGCAGGGAGCATTTTCAAAGTTGGACTGACTTGTGTCGAACCAGTTAACATGACACTCATAGGGAAACATTGATTTTCACACGTCATGCGACATGAGCTCCCAAAGTCGGAGCGTTTGCCGTACCATTGTGAACCCGGCCTTAAGCTTTATTCACATTGCAACATGTGTTTATTAGTTGTATTTAGTGAAATCAGAAGCTTTCCATTTCATAATAATAATCTTTCCCCCCTCAGAGACTGTGATATTTACAATTTTGTTGGTATATGCTGTATTCATGGTATAGTTCCCCTATGTATTATGCAATCTTTAAAAAAACATAAAGAAGAGAAAAAAAAAAAGCAAACAAAAGAAAAATGTGCTGAATACTCTTAAATTAAGGGGATTTGTAGAGCTCCCAATTTTTTTTGCAGATACCTATGCTACAGAGTAGATTTTAATGCTTTGAAATGCAAAAATACTGGGAGGTTTACTGGTGATCAGATACAATACTGCTAATGAAATCTTCTTCCCTTTAGAATATCAATACCTTGAAACTCTTCTCCAACATAACTTAAAAGACACATATATCACAACTACTAGAATAATCTATATTACCCAAGCTCATTTGCAGCCTGAAGTAATGCACAGCTTTAAAAGATAACCATTTGTGGCATTTCCAACATGCCTCTTGTGTTGCTCACCTTTATTGTAAAATCTGTTTCAAGATTATGCAGTGTAACATGGTCCCAATGTGCATCCAGCTACTAGTAATGTATGTTGGGAGGCAATTGACTTAAAATAGAATCTTTCTTTGCATTGCCATGATATAAGAATGACAATAAAAAAAAACAGTTTTTATTATTTATACATACCCTTTGTGTCCCGCTGCTTTATGTTCTAAAACAGTAAAATAAATATATACCTCGTGTAGATAATGGAACAAAAACTCCCAAATAGAAAGAGTTTATAGCCTGTGCTAACCATAAAACATGGATGTTATTCTCAAGTCCAAGGGGTCACTTAGAGCATTAACATGGCTTGCCTGGGTACACCCTAATCACCCTGCTGATTTGCCCTGTTTCCTGGCGCCCCCTGTCTCCTCCCTGCAGTGCTGCCAGCTTCTCCCTCTTCTCTATCACTGGCTGCTTTGGGGGATGTTTCAGGATGGAATGAATACAGTGTGTGATCTGTACCGATCACTAATGTGTTCATTCTTAACTCTTGCATAGTTAACCTTGTTTACTATGCTTCCGTTTGTGGATGAACAGGAAGCTGCTCAGCACAGAGCACTTCCCATTTGTTCACTGTCCAGTGCAGCTGGAGCTGCTGGAGAAGTTTTGTCCCTAGTCCCTTTCTCTCTGTTTATACTCTTGATATTTCACCAAAGCCCCCCAATGGGCTCTTAAAAAAATAATAATAAAAAATGATATTATAAAAAATTATTAAAAAAAACAATAAAAACTATTGACACCATCCACTGCCCTACTGACACCAATCTCTGCTCTACTGACACCGTCTACTGCTCTGCTGATATACACGCATGTATGTTTGTGCTCTGGTGTGCACACTCTGATGTAATAGGCTGCGCACACCTATGAGTATTACTTATCAAATATTCATGAATTAACAATTAGCAAATACACTGTAAATGTAGTATAGGATTTGATTAAAAAATAATAAATACTAAGACCACTTATTGAGTTCCAGTATATGTAAATATCACAAAAATATTAAATACAAAAATTACTTTGTGCTTTTGATGTGGATTGACCCAGCTATATAAGCTATAGATATATTCTTAACAATCTATATATACATATGAGAAGAAATATAGAAAAAGAAAGCACATTAATCTCATGCTGCAGCTGACCTTTAATGTAGACCAAGCTGTTCTTTCCTGAAGATGTTTTTCCACCCCTTCTTAATCTAGTGGAGGGACTCGTGGAAGTCATGTTACCATCTTTGGTGCTGCTGGCCCTGGTATCCATCAATCCATGATCAGAGAGGCCTTGTATATGCCTGGCCTCCTTATTGTCAGTACCTGGATTTGGGCTGCCCTTTTAAGACAAGCAAAACTCACCTAATACAGCCCTTGCCTGGGAAGCGATGGTGATTGGCCAGCTTAGGCAAAGTTCTATCATTTCTAGTTTTGTGGATTGAGCTAAATCATTTTTAAACAATATATTAATGAAAAAATAAGTGGTGCTAGAAATTTTACAGAAAAAATATAACAAAGACAGACATGGGCATCAGTAAAAGTCTTTTGTGAAAAATACCTCAGTGAAGTTCACCTGGTCTTCAGGTCAGTGCAAAGTTCAGATCACTTGCAGAGTAAGTCCAATCCTAATGGTAGAGTCACTCACCCTCAAAAAAAATGACTCTCAGTAGCTTTGATTTCATGGTAAACGAGAGCTCCAGGTGCCAAATGCAGCAACATTTCCATGACCCCAGAAACGGTGTTACAGAATTAATTCTACCCAGTCAAAGGGTCGGAGGGGTGTGTTATAGTGTTGTATTATGCCCGGTTGACACACCCTTAAAGTAATTCTAAAGGTTGTCATTTTTTTTTTTAATAACAAACGTTATACTTACCTGCTCTGTGCATTGGTTTTGCACAGAGCAGTGCCAACCCTCTTCTTTTTGGGTCCCGTGACGATGCTCCTGGCTTCCCCTCTGGCTATTTGTTAAAATGTTAAAATGGTAGTAAACCCTGTACTACCACTTGTACCTACAGGCAAGCCTATGATAAGGCTTACCTGTAGGTACTGTGAATATCTCCTAAATTTGCAGTTTAGGAGATATTCCGATTGTATGCAGTTGATGACATCATCGGCACATGCATGCTGAAGATCCGGCTTACAGTGCCTGACCTTCAGAGCCTGTACCAGGAACGGCAGCATTTCTCCTCCAGCCATTTATGTAGCCGGAGGCCATGAACCCGGAAGGAAGACGGGGGAAGATGTCAGGTGACATTGTGGTGCGGAAGGGCTTCGTTCTCAGGTATATCTATCTGTCATGGACTTACCAGGCGTTTCCGGGCTCTTCGTGCACACGCGGGCGCGCGGCGGGCGCGCGCGTGCACGTTAGCGTGCGCGCGCGTGCATGTGCGCATGCGCGAGAGCGCAATTGGCGCCAAAACGGGCTTTAAAAGCCCAGCAGTGACACTCAGTCAGTGCTGTGTTGTCTCAGCTTCCTGCTTGTCAGCCATCTGAAACCTGATCTGAACCTGTGATTCCCGTTATCGACCCGGCTCTGTTTTGGACTAATCTGCCTTCTCCTGCTCGACCCGGCTTGCCTGACCTTGTCTTCATCTGCTTCTGGTTACCGACTCCTGCCTGCCTACCGACTCCGCCATTGCCTGCTCCTATCATCTGATTGATCTGCTGTTGCCAACCGGACTGTTTGACCTTGCCTTGCTGAATCCCATCTGCCTATCCACCTGCTGCCTGGTTCTGCCGTATCCAGCTTCACCACCTACAGACTTACACCCTGCCATCTATATACGGAACCTTCCGGAGGACTTCCTAGTTGATCTCAACTCCATCCCTCTACAAACCAGGCACTCCTACCCCACTGTGCTCACGTGACCACTGTTCCCACTCCAGTGGACCGTGAACCAGCGCTGTATGAGAGGTCTTCTCCTACAAGTCAGGCTCTACGTCCAGGTACGTAACACTATCATAATGTGCTAGTATGCCATGCATTATGATATTGTCTTGCAGTGATTTTTTATAAATTTTTTTAATCACCAGCGGTTTACAACCACTTTAATTTGTTATTTTGGAAGATTACTTATGCACTCTGGGTTATCCCTGCTAGTCCAACTCACCGAAAGGAATGAGCTGATTGGACGATATCGACTGGAATCACGTACATTCAAAAGTAACAAATGGAATTAAATTAATTTCAGATTTATTTTTATAATATAAATCAGCAATTCTGATGGATCTACCTCCATCCAACCCAAACACAATAAATAGGAATCATCTTATTTCACTTTTAACGCCTTACTGTGTTTATTGCAATATGTTTCATTTCATATGTATTGCATTTTGTAAAATTTCCAGGAGTCAAATACTAACACGTCACTCTCATCCAAATAAACGTAATTCATTCAAATACGTATTTATTCATTATGTTATTAAGTCAAATTAATTTTCCCATTCCCAGCTGACTTTGTTTGTTGGGCCACGCACATACAAATTAAACAAATGAAACAAATAGTGTCTAAAGTTCAACCTCAATACAAAAATAATTATTAGAATATTCACACTACACTCACTAGAATAAAAACAAATGAATCCAAATCAATTTGAATAATTCATTGTGTCATTACGTTATTTCAGATGCTTCAGACAATTAACAAAAGGCCCAAACTATCGCATCATGTCATCCGAATGAATCAAATGAAGGCAAATGAATTTGTTGTTTTAGTTATAATTTATTTTGGATTAGTTGAAATTCGTTACTGTTGTGATTCCGAGATTTAGATACATCTGAATTACCGAATCATGCAAATTGTGTCCAAATTTTGATTTGTAACTAAACAAATCACACATGTCTAGTTAAGATACACTTTAAAGTAGAAGTATGTACTGCCATTTAAAAGATATGATGCAGAATTTAATAATATTAAAGTCTCAAAAATATCTGTTGAGCCTGCCAGTGAAGTCCACCTAAAGTGACTTCCAATGATGCTATGTATCACATAGTAATTTGGTGGTTTGAACTGTCATGCAGGAGCCTTTGGTTGTATTTAAAAGATAAGTTCACCTTTTGTAAAAAAAATAATAATAATACTAATGAATGTACATCTTTTAGCAGGTAAAATAATGTTAAATTAATGTTTTTTACTCTGCAGCCTGTAAAGCATTGCACCTGTAATCAGGAGCTCAAAGGTGCAATGCCAGGATTCTGCAGACTCTCAGTACACTGTCTGCCCATACCTCTGATACAGACAGGCAGTTACTGAATGGTAGGAAGAATCAATGGACTATGACAGCACTCACCAGCACTATTGCAGTTCATTGAGAAATAGAAGCCATCAGCCAGTTGGAGGACAGCTTCCACATCTCTTACCGGGCCTCCCGCCCCACGGGAGACCTCGAGCCACCAGCCTGTGCATCCGCCGGCTAGACTGAGACCTGAACAAAGCCAGATTCGGCTCTGATCGGGATCTCCGATGTAAAATCCCGAAAGCGACGCCACAACATCACTTTCAGTTTACTCAGGTGCCAATGGTGTTGATTTAAAAAAAAAATTACAGTATTCATAATCTCCAATTTTGGTGACCTGAATACTTTTAAGTGCAAAGGAGGTATTTGGGGTCTTTTAGACCCCCGATCCCTCCATAAATAAGAAAAAAAAATAAAATAGTTTAAAGCGCCCACGTCCCCGTGTGCTCGCGCAACAAATAAAACGCATATGTAAGTCACACCTGTAAATGTAAACGGTGTTAAAATCACACATGTGAAGTATCGCTATGATAGTCAAAGTGAAAGCAATAATTCTAGCAAAAGACCTCCTCTGTAACTCTAAGCTGGTAACCGTTAACATTTTCAAATTTAAAGCATGACATGTTAGGTATCTATTTACTCTGTATAATATTATTATTATACAGGATTTATATAGCGCCAACAGTTTGAGCAGAGCTTTACAGCACCAGGGAAGACAGTACAATTACAATACAATTCAATACAGGAGGGATCACATTATAAAAAAAGAATTGGGCTAACTTTACTGTTTAAATTTTTTTTATTCATGAAAGTGTCTTTTTTTCCCAAGAAAAATACGTTTGAAAGACCACTGTGCAAATACCGTGTGACATAAACGATTGCAACAATCACCATTTTATTCTCTAGGGTCTCTGATAAAAATATATATATATATATATATATATATATATAATGTTTGGGGGTTCTAATTAATTCTCTGGCAAAAAAATACAGATTTTAACTTGTAAGCAACAAATGTCAGAAATAGGCGTGAAAGGGTTAATAAAATAAAATATAGTGTGTATGTGGAATACATCTATGTAGACCCTGAAAAGTCCCAGTATATTCCTAACCTATTCAAAAATTTGACCATAAACAACAAGTGTTGTGATGCTGCCCAACTCCAGCAAAGTGTAAACATCCACCCTTGCAGTGCTGGGGGAAAACTTGTACTTGCTTGCAGCTGCAGTGCTCTCCTCCCTCCACCCAAAGCCTTAGCATTATCACATACCATAAAGGAACATTAACTCTGTATGGTATGATAAGGCGGGAGTGTGACCACAGCCACTCACAATTCACCCAGGAGCTCCAGAGGACCAGTCACAGCACTAGAGAGAGCCTACATGAGCAAGGAATAAGGTAAAGCTGGGTACACACTGATCAAAATTTGTTCGGTTTAGAAGGGAACAGCTGAATTTTGATCTATGTGTGGTCTGGCCTGTTAGAAGCCGCCCCGTCAGATAAGCTTCTGTAGAATGGGACTGCTGGAAAAACTTGTTTGATCAGCGTCTTGCAGCCAATCAGCTACAGCGCTGATCAGTGTATTATGACAGAGAAGAGTCCCCATTGTCAGAATACGTCTCGGGTTTTATGCTTCCACCTCTTGTGTGGATGGGTGGATGGATGAATCTGGGATGAGCCTGGGTTCACACTGCAGTATGGAGTGGCTCACAGCAGGGATCCGGTGTGTCCCTGTTCTCTGTTTCAGGTCTGATTTTGGTCCTAATTTTTGGCTGAATTCGGATCAGAAACAGATCAGAAGATGCACAGGACTCCCGTGCCATTCACTCCGCAGCTGCCTAGGAGATGTCTGAACCGGCTCCATAGAGAGCCGGTCACAGTCTCCTGACATGCAAATTGGAGGCAGGGAAAACCACATGCAATTTGCAATAGTGTGAACTCAGCCTAATGCCCTGTACACACGATAGGATTTTCCGACAAAATCCATGTTTTTTTTCCGACAGATGTTGGCTGAAACTTGTCTTGCATACACACGGTCACACAAAGTTTGAAGAAATTCCGAACTTCAAGAACGCGGTGACATACAACACGTACAACGAGCCGAGAAAAATTAAGTTCAATAGCCAGTGCTGCTCTTCTGCTTGATTCCGAGCATGCGTGGCACTTTGTGCGTCAGAATTGTGTACACACGATCGGAATTTGAATCGGAATTGAGAACCAGCTCTCAAATTTTGTGTGACGGAAATTTCCATGGGAAATGTCCGATGGAGCCTACACACAGTTGGAATTTCTCCTATCACACATTTTCCATCGGAAAATCCTATCGTGGGTATGGGGTATTAGTGTTTTTTTTAATTCAGTCCACTGGATAAAAACATATGCATGTGTGCCAGTTTAAGTGATTTTACCTTAATCCTCTGCTCCTAGAATAAAAGGCCCACAATGAGAATATTAGACATTTTTTTTTTTACATGCTCGTCTCATATGGAAAACAAATAGGTTACTAAAGTTACAAACATTCTCACTAGACAGAACACAACTTCAAAAATGATGTATTGTAATGTATTCTTTCATTTCCGAGCATGCACAGATTTTTTTCACACCAATACCATAGTAATTACATGAAAATTGTTTGTTCTTTTATCTTACAAGACATTTTTTTGTGCTTATTTTGTGATATTTTCACATGAACTGTTGTAATCAGCTGTTAAAAGCTGTGTACTAATGATCAGATTATCAAACAATCGCTCCAAATGCACTTGTTTTTGTCCATTGTTTTCATCATGTGTACTAGGCATTAATGAGCATTTAACCCATGCACAACCCGGGGGGGGGGGGGCAGTTTGGCATGTTTGCCCTGGGCGCTGGATGACCTTGTCCCGGCACTGCATGTTACACCCTAAATGTGGGCGAACATGTAACATGCTTCTAAAGATGGACTTAGCCTTTACGTTTTTTTTTTGACCTAGACCATAGGACATAGTTTACTTTGTTGCACTTGCAGAGATTGCCTACAAACTGATGGTATATTTTGCAGAAGCACTGAATTTGGGTTAAATGTTCCCACAGCTGCATATCATGTCATGCTGGAGTCGAGATGTGTTACTGAAATTAAATCAAGTTGTTTATTCATTTCCTCGGATATACTGCATTGCACAAAACTATAAAGAGGTTAATTTCAACAAGAAGGAAACTTGGTGACATTTATTGCTATAAATTAATAATTGTAAGCTCTAGAGTCCTTGAATTCTCATCAACATTTAGGTCAAAAGGAAGAAAAAAAATCAATGCATAAAAAATAATATGCATGGATTTCTGCCAATAAATATGGCGATTTTAAAGATTTAATGCACGACAGAATGATTTAGCATGAAAGCAAACAAAACACTCTCAAGAGTGAGTCAGAAAGAACAGTGCGAGAGTCTATTTCTGCCAAGAGAAACATAAAATGAGGATTTGATGATAATTTGGAAATACTTAGAGGAAAATTTAGAGACAGCAAGGGAGGCAAGAAAAGTTACTATACTGGCTTAAAAGTTTGCAGCTTTAGCATGTCAAGAGCTGCATGTGACCAATACAGAAGTAGCAACCGTTTGAGGCAATAAACTAGATTTCATTGAAGACAGAGCATGTGGAAAAGCAGAGGAAATGCTAAGTGTCGAATTATGTAAAACTTTTGCACATCCCCAAACACATTATAAATAAACCCCCCCCACCCCCCAACAATCACCCCCTCTGTTGGATAGAAACAGGGTCTGGTGTCATATTTCTGGAGTTTCTCTGTCAATGTTACTGCATTTATGGGTAACAGTGTGTTAGTATTATCCAGAGTTTGAATTGGATCTGTCATAAATCCGTTACATATCTGTTTCCTATTCCCAAAGATCACCCAGGCTAATCCTTGCAATTTTAAAAGGGTTTTCTTTACAACCAAGCATTTGCTTTCCTGGGGGCGGTCTGGAATGTTGTTTCAGCTCTTGGCTCCGGACCGTCTATTGCTATAACGCAAACTTGAAAGGGGCCATGGCTAACCGGATGATTGATGACGGTGGGTGACAAAGATCAAAGAATCAACAGGCACTTTAAGATTGACATGGACAATGCCAAAGTACAGCAGGACAGACAGTACTGTTGAGAAGGACTGCCCCATAAATACTGTGATTTGTCAAAAGTCTAGATGGGATGGCAATGGGGTTGGGTTGGAATGGTGTATGATCAAAGTATAAAAGACTGAGCACAGAAGGGAAAAAGCCCCTTCCCCTTTGGATCATGGCGATGGCCCTCTCTTGGTCATCTGAGCCTAGCCGATGCTACAAAGCCTCACGGAGGGCCTTGTGATAAGTATCTTTGATGTTCTTGTATTATATATTCTGATTGTAAGCTTTGTGATATTGTAATGTCTTTCAATACTTTATGTTAGCTTTCCTAATTTATTGGGAAATAAATACAATATTGTTTTTACTAGCAGCAGTGTGTGTGTTTTCATAACTAACTTTATATCAGTGTGCCTAGCAGAGTTTATAAACTAGCTAACTATGGGAATAGACAAGTTAATAGTAGTTTGTATATTGCAGCATGTCCTTCACTCTCCCTCCTGAAGGCTCCCTATTGTGTGTGTTTTATATGTATACACTATAATATATATATATATATATATATATATATATATATATATATATATATATATATATATATATATATATATATATATATATATACCTGAGACTGATTGCAGGAGATGTGTATTTATACCCGGCCAGCACTCAAACACTTGCCTTGGTATTGTCCTTGAGCCCTTACCTGTAATCCTGTGAACCTGAACCTGTTCCTGTCCCTCCTGTGATCCTATACCCCTGCCCTGCAGCCTGATCCCTTCCACCTTCTCCCTGTCCTGTCTTGCTCCTTGCCCCCATCTGCTGATCTCCAGTATGTGACCCTGTCCTGGCTACGATTACGATTCTGGTATTCCCTATCTGCTGCATACACTAGTTTAGATTGTTGTTCTTTGTGGGACACTGGTTGTTTGATTTGTTTTACACTGTTTGGTATTGGAGGTGCGTTTATATCTGTGTTCACTTATCTTAATAAACTACATAACTTTTTCACCTTACATACATTTTGGTTCACTCTGTTGCAGTCCACACAGTTCTGGTCACACCTGTTTATGACAATACTGCTCCCTGATTGGGCAAAGCTTTGCTCAATCAGGGTGCAAAATTCACTGTGCAGCGTGCAGTGCATTGCAGGGTGTTCGGCGGCGCGAACACCTGCTGAACACACTGCAAATTTGGGTATTGGACGAATGGGGGGAACAGCCAATGTTTGGCTCAAACTCATGCTCGGGTTGAACCATTCGCCCAGCAGTACTTATAGTCCCTAAAATGACAAAACAGTAGAAACACCCACAAAATGACCCCATTTTGTAAAGCAAACACCTCAAGATATTTTCTGAAAGGTGTAGTGAGTATATTGAAAATTTCATTTTTTCCACAAGTTTTTAAAATGTAGGGAAGAAAATAAAAATAGATTTTTTACACAAAAGTTGTCAATAAATAAGATATTTCTAACACACATCTTAGGCATACTTAAAATTACACCCCAAAACACATTCTTCTGCTCCTCCTGAATGTGTTGATACCACATGTGTGAGACTTTTTCACCTAACCAGAGAGATCCAACATCCAAGGAGCACCTTCAGGCTTTCTAGAGCCATAAATTACACATATCATTTCCTGACTATCTATCAAATTTTTGGAGGTCCTGGAGCACAAGGACAGTAGAAACACCCACAACATGACCACATTTTGGATAGCAAACACCCCAAGGTAGTTTCTTTACAAATAACGTTTTATTCAAGATATGTGCAGTACAAATAAATCAAGTAAACAGGATAAGGAATGTGCTGTATGCATTCACTCTTATAAGAGAGGCTCGAAAACAAATAAACTAAAGGGGAGGAAGAGATAGGGACAAATCTAAGCCAACGTATACATTTTTATCAACAATCGCTGAGTTCTTCACAGGTCACTATCATCTATGCCTTTCTATGCTAATACGGAATGGGGGACCTGTATTCCTAAAACAAGTAGGTGCCTGTAACTGCATTTGAAGAAGAACAAGAGTCGCGGGAATACTCTTGAAGAGAAGTAGGAGAGGGGAAAGAGAAAGGGAGAGAAAGAAGTAAGAGAAGGTTGTCACCATGGTGGTCCAGCATGTCTGATCAGGTTCGGTCCTCCCGGAGGTTCCAGGGGTACCACAGTATATCGTGCGCTTCCAGCCTGTCTTGCATCCTGGCGATCCTCTTCTCCATCAGCTCTACGTCTTTAATTCTAGCATGTAGGGCACCTGGATCAGGGGGATGCTTTTTCCAATTTAAGGCTATGAGACAGGACAGTTGTGGGTGGGGTATGCCTAGTAGGAAAGATTTGGGGGTCAGGGGGAGTTGTGTGTCCAGGAGCTGGGTTAATAGTTGTTGGACCTCCCTCCAGTAGGGTACAATCAGTGGGCACACCCAATAAATATTAAAAAGTGTGCCTTTGTCTAATTGGCATCGCCAGAAACAACTAGAGGTTGAGGGATAAATGGCGTGGAGAACATCAGGGGTCATGTACCAAAAGAAAAGTATTTTGTACGCATTTTCCTTGTACAGGGTGCAGAGGGAACTTTTGGCTGCCTGTGACCATATCACCCTCCATTGTTCCATAAGGATCTCTTCCCCTAGAGCCTTTTCCCATCTGAGCATATAGGCGTGTTTGCCTTTAGATTCCATAGGAAAGGCATTTATTATTTTATATATGTCTGATATTAAGCCCTTCTGGGCCGTGCCCACTAGGATTAAATTTTCAAAGGGAGATGGGGGGGGGGGGGGGGGGGGGAATAGTAGGTCGAGTGATATGGTCAGGGCGAAGTGGCGTATCTGTAAATAGCTGTAAAATGCTCGGTGAGGGAGATCAAATTTGGCCTGAAGATCTGCATAGGACAATAGTTTACGTGATCTGTGGTCTACCAGGGACCCCAAATGGAAGAGATTTTGTGATGCCCATGGGTAAGACATTTGGTGTGTTAGACTGTCAGGGAGTTTGGGATTACACGAATGAGGTTAGGAGCGATCTCTCAGTTGACAGCTTTTGTGTCTTAGAGATCCTGTGCCAAAGATGTCGTAGCTGAGACATAGATTCTAGTAGGCGTTCGGGGGGGGACCTCCGCATTCGCGCTCCAGAGCAAGCTGTTGGGTGGGTCAGGGCCATCCATATTTTCTCAATTTCTGACCATTTATTGTAGGATCTTTGGGTATACCACGAGGCGACTGCTTGATAATAGTTAACAAGATTGGGGAATGCAAGACCTCCGTCTATGCGCGAGGCCGTCATTACTGATTGGGGTATTCTATGCCATTTATGACCCCATGTAAATTTGAGGAGATCTGCCTGCAGTCGCCTCAACTGGCTGTAGGGTATGGGAATGGGTAATGTTTGGAAAAGATAAAGGAGTTTTGTGAGGATCGTCATTTTCACCGACGCTATTTTGCCTAGGAAGGAGATAGGATGTTTCTGCCATTGAAGGAGTAGGGTCCTTATTGAGCTGAAGAGGGGAGGGAAGTTCGCCTGATATAGTGATGTGAACTTTGGAGTGATGTGTATCCCTAGGTATTTCAGGGAGGTGGATTTCCAGTGGTAGGAGAAGTTGGCTTGCAGGTGTGCGACTTCTGTGGTTGGGATGTTGATCGGGAGAGCCTCCAATTTGGATGCATTAATTTTGTAGCCCGAGAGGGCGCCATAGCGATCGAGTTCTTTGTGGAGATTGGGGAGGGAGATTCTAGGTTGTGTTAGGGTGAGGATAATGTCATCCGCAAATAGTGAAATCTTAAATTCCTTGCCCCTTACCGGTATTCCTCTTATAGCCGGGTTTTGGCGAATATGGGCTGCCAGGGGTTCTACACACAGGGCAAATAGTAAGGGGGGCAGTGGGCAACCTTGTCGGGTGCCATTGGAGACGGAGAATGGAGGGGAGATGGCGAAAGGGGTTCTGACCTGGGAGGAGGGATTGGAGTAGAGGTGATATATTGCCTGCCAATATGGTCCTCTGAGTCCGATGTGCCGCAGAGTGGCGAACAGGAAAGGCCAGCCCAACCTATCAAAGGCCTTTTCGGCATCCAGACTAAGAAGCAAGGACGGCGAGCCTTCCCTGTTCGCCACATCAACCAAGTCAATCACCTTCCTGGTGTTGTCCCCTGCTTGTCGGAGAGGGACGAAACCCACCTGATCCTTGTGGATGAGGGAGGGGAGTACCATATTTAAGCGTACAGAGAGTAGTTTTGTAAAGATTTTTAGGTCTGCATTTAATAACGCTATGTGCCTATAGTTCGCGCATAGGATGGGGTCTTTGTCGGGCTTGGGAATCAGGGTTATAAAGGAGCGCTGCCTGTCCGGTGGTATGGGAGAATCTTGTAAAAAGGCATTAAAAAGTCTACACATGTACGGGAGGAGAAGGGGGAGGAAGGATTTATAGTACTCATAGGGCAAACCATCCGGTCCCGGGGACTAATGGGCTGGTAGGGATTTAATAGTTAATTCTATTTCTTCTTCCGTGATCGGCACATTTAGGGATATCAGGTCTGATTTCTGGATTTGGGAGATGCCACTCTCTGTAAGGTATTGTTGCATACGTTGGGAGACGTCTCGGGGTAGGGGATCCCCCGCGATATCCGGGTTTTTTATAGAGTTCTGTTTAGAACTCTGCAAACGCGCTAGCGATGTCTTTAGGGTGGGATAGAACGGTATTGTGTTTATCTTTAATCTGGTGGGGGTGGATAGATGGGAGCTGTCTCTTAGTTTTCTTGCCAGAAGGGAGTGGGCCTTATTACCTTTATCGTAATATGCCTGTTTTATCCTGAGGAGTGCCTTCTCTACTGTACTGATTGCCAGATCGCTTAGTATCATTCGCAGGTTCGTAATCTTTTTTAGAAGCTTCAGGGTTGGAGCGGTTTGTAGTTGATGTTCCAATAGTCTGAGCTCTTTTTCGGTACTGATCTTTGTGGAGATGGCGTTCTTCTTCATAGCAGAAGATAGAGCCATACATCTACCACGGATCACGGCCTTTTGGGCTTCCCACAATGTAGAAAGGGAAATGTCAGGTGTGCTGTTTTCTGCAAAGTAGTGTTTTAAGGTGGAGCTCAGTTCTGATTTCAAGGGGAGGTGCTGTAATAGAAAGTTGTTCAGTTTCCAGTTACAGGGTCTGATGTTGGGGGAGCCTAGGTCTAGAGTGATGGAAATTGGGGCATGATCTGACCAGGAGATTGGGAAAATCTGTGCTTTGTGTGTTACTCTGAGTATGGGGTTGTTGACGAAAAGATAGTCAATGCCGGAGTGCATCTGATGGGAGGAGGAGTAGAACGCGTACTGTCGGTCCTTCGGATGGAGGGCCCGCCAGGCATCAACCAAGGTAGTTTCTAAGAGGCATGGTAAGTTTTTTGAAGTGAATGAATGAATGAATAATTTGTATAGCGCTACAATGCGAACTGAATCGCCTCAAGGCGCTGTATTAGTGCTTTGTTGTCAAGCTTCTTAGAAGAGGTGGGTCTTGAGTTTTTTCCTGAAGGCCTGATGGTTTTCTTCCATGCGGATGTAGGTTGGTAGTGCATTCCATAGCCGTGGTCCTTGAACAGCGAATCTTCGTTCCCCTTTTGATTTGTAGCGGGACTTGGGGATGAGGAGGAGGTTTTGGTCGGACGATCGAAGACTGCGATTGGGTGTGTAGTGTTTTATTTTCTCGAGAAGGTATTGAGGAGCGTCTCCGTGGGTGCATTTTTGGGTGAGGCAGAGGGTCTTAAAAATGACCCGATTCTTTACTGTTAGCCAATGTAGGCTTCTCAGGGAAGGGGAGATGGATTCCCACGTTTTTTTTCCTGTTATCAGCCTTGCCGCCGTGTTTTGGATAAGTTGTAAGCGCGCAAGTTGATATTGGGGTAATCCTATGTAAAGGGAGTTTGCATAGTCAAGTCGTGAATTAATGACTGTTCTAACTACCACTGCTTTGTCCTCCTTTGGAATGAAGGGGATGAGTCTGCGTAGCAGGCGAAGGAGATGGTGAGATCCGCTAACTACCGATCCTATTTGTGCATCCATTGACATTTCTGAGTCAAAGATGACTCTGAGGCTCTTGGCCTTGGTCCTTGGGGAGATGGTCTGTCCAAAGATGGTAGGAGGTGTCCAAGGCATCTTGGTTCGGGAGTTTTGGTTTGCATGTAGAATAAGAAGTTCTGTTTTTGATTCGTTGAGTTTAAGAGAGCTGGCAGTCATCCAGTCGTCTATCAGAGTGAGGCAGTTTTCTAATTGCTGATGATGGTCTTTTTGTCCGGTGATCCGAAAATATAATTGGGTGTCATCAGCGTATGAGTGGAAGCAGAGGTCTGATCTTCTGATGATTTTGAGGAGTGGGTGGATGTATATGTTGAAGAGCACTGGCGACAAGGGTGATCCTTGAGGGACTCCACAAGAAATTGCCCGTGTTTCAGAGGTGAAAGCTCCTAGTTTCACTGTCTGAGAGCGATTTCCTAAGAAGGATGCGAACCATTGTAGATCTGCGTTTGTGACTCCTGCTACTTCTGTTAGGCGGATGAGTATTGTGGTCCACAGTATCAAACGCTGCACTGAGGTCCAACAGTACCAGGAGACATGATTCTCCGTCATCTGCTGCTTCGAGGGCGTCGCCCCAAATCTTCAGGAGTGCCGTTTCTGTACCATGGCCTGGGCGGAAGCCTGATTGTAGAGGGTCCAGGAGTTTGTGTGTATCTAGGTGGCGGTGTAGCTGTTGTACTACCGCTTTCTCCATAATCTTGGAAATGGTGTTGAGGCTTGTTATCGGTCTGCGGTGGTTAGGGTACTGAGGGTCGAGGTTGGGTTTCTTTAGCAGGGGTTTGATGATGCCTTGTTTGAGGGCACCTGGAACAATCCCTTCTTTGAAAGATTGATTTATGAGGTGAGTTAGAGTAGGCGCCAAGATGTCGGAGCATTCTTTTAGCAGTTTTGTGGGGATGATGTCAATAGAAGATGTGCTGTCTCTGAGGTTTTTGATGATGTTTTTAGTGGTGTCCGTGGTGATTGGGATCAGAGAAAACTTTGGTGGATGTGGGATATTCCTGACGATATCTTCTTTTTGCTCTGATTGACTGAGGTTGGAAGTTTTTTTCAGGTGAATTATTTTTTGGATGTTGTCGATTTTGTCTATGAAAAAATCTGATAACTCATTGCAGAAATTTTGGGTTTCGTTTGCTGGGAGCTCTAAGCATACCGGGTTCATCGACTGAGCGACTATTTTAAAAAGTTCCCGAGGGTGGTTTAGTGCCGATGAGATGGTATTTGCGAAATAATCTTTTTTAGCTTTGAAGATTGCTTTGTGATAATTCTCTGTGAGTCCTTTGTAGTTTGTCTGATTTTCCTTGGTAGGATTTCTTCTCCATGCTCTTTCGGCTCTTCTGCGTTCTTGCTTGAGTAGCGTGAGAGAGCTATTAAACCATCCAGAGTTTTTCCTCCGGATGAGTGTTCTGCGTTTTGGAGCCACTGAGTCTGCTGATTGTAGTAATACCTTGTTTAGGGAGCTGAGTGTTTGTTCCGTTGAGTGGGTTAAATTCAGTGTTGCTATTTTGTTTGCTAACATGATTTTGAAGGTTTCGGAGTGTAGTTTCTTCTGCGTGCTGGTCCAGTGAGTTGTTGCCGGTTTCTGTTTTTGCTGGGTGGTATTAGTGGAGATTTTAAATTTAATGGCGTGGTGGTCCGTCCATGGTAGTGGTAGGTTGTCGAGTATGTTGATGTTCAAATTTTGTTTGAAGATAAGGTCCAGGGTGTGTCCTGAGCCATGTGTTGGAGTCTTTATCAGTTGCTGGAGACCCAGTTCTTCCAGTTGGTTAATGCAGGCGGTCGCGATAGGGTCTTGGGTAGAATTTGCCCAGAGATTAAAGTCTCCAAGTACAAGGAGGTTTTTGGATTTCAGGGTGTGGATTGAAATTAATTCCGTGAGGGGAGTAAGAAGATTGGTCTTTAGTCCTGGTGGTCTATAGCAGAGTAGAATGTGAGTGGTGTCATGGGGTGTTGATTGAAGATGTGGCGTCAGTGTCTCCATAAAAGGCATTAAGTTCTGCAAAATCGGTTTGGTGAGCACCAGGTGCGATTTAAAAATCACTGCTAGGCCTCCTCCTTTTTTTCCTATCCGATGCTCAGTTAGGATCCTGTAGTTCTCCGGCACCAATTCGGTAAGGATGATGTTGCAGTCAGGAGTTAGCCAGCTTTCCGTGATGAAGAGGCAATCTATGTTGTTTTGGGTGATGAAGTCGTGTACTTCCAGTCTGTGTTTGACTGCAGATCTGGTGTTGATCATGGCGCATGCTAATTGCTGAGGTTGAGTTGGTATCTTCCTTTGTTTGATGGTTGATCGTCGGTCGGTCTGTAGTAGTTGTTCTTTCCGTAGAATTTTTTAAATGGAGGCTGGCAATGTTGAGGTGGCATTCCTTACCTGTGGAGAACTTCTGCTGAATATTTGAAGTAGCACATGGCAAGAGGGTGAAGTTGATGGCACTAGGATGACAGTGCTGATGATCCTGATCCAGGTTTTTCCTGTTATCAGTCTAGGTATCAGACTTGCCGCCGTGTAGAGGCTATTTGTAAGCGCGCAAGTTGATCATCTAGTGCCCTATGTGGAAGGATTTTGTTGGGTCGAGTCGCTAATTCCTGGCTGTTCCAGCTGCCTCTGCTTGTAGCGCAGATCCTGGACCAGAAGAATACTGCTGGTGACCGCTGTGGTATCTTGTGCTGGTGCGAATCGTTCCGGTAGGGGTGATGGGGGGCCTGTTGAACCTACTGCCCTCCCTTTTGATTCAGAGGAAGGCGAAAAAAACCCTAACTGTGCCGGCCAATCGCTCAGTAGGGGAAAAAAATCCTTCCTGACCCCCGAAGGCGATCGGACCATAGGGCCCTGGATCAACGACTAGTAGGGGGGGGGGGATACCAGAAACTTACCTGATTGTAGATAATCCCAGCGGCTCTTGCTGTGTGACCTGGTGCCTCTGTGGTGAAGTCCAGTTGCTACGGGAGTGGTGTTCTGAGAGGGAGGGGCACGCCGGCTTGCAGAAAGGAAAATAAGGGTAGCTGAGAGGTGGGATGGTGTGGGCTGGGTCTCAGCCGCAGCCGCTTTCTTCCTCGTCTAGCAAGCTAGAGCAGAGGTGACGGCGGCTGTGGATGTTGCCCACCCAGGTGACTGACCTGAATTGGAGCAGTTCCCGTTAGCACCTGCTGGGGGGTCCTGGTGATGTCCTGGCTGGATCTGGGCGGACTGGGTGGACCAAGATGGCCACCGACTAGGCCGGAGCCACGGGTTAGCCTGGTCTCTGCTGCCCGGTGGGTGAGGAGGCGGTCGTGGATGAGGGGGGGGGTCCAAAGGGCGTGGGTACCCGGTGGCGTGGGTTCTAGCTGCGGGGGGGCTGCTGCCGACGGAGCGGTGTTCCGGCGCCGGCCGAACTAGGCCGGAGCCGCAGTGTTTCCTGACCGCCTACCCGGCGAGGCTGGCGGGCTGGGAGAAGCGGCGGTGACGGTGCTGGAAGGTAAGGTGATCGTGAGGGGCCGGGGGTCACGTACCCGGTCCCCGTGCCTGGGGGGGGACTCGGATCCTGATTCAAGGCTGGGTGAGGATCAGGGAATGCTGGCCTGAAAAAGGCCGGTGCTATTGACGGAGGCTGCGGAGCTGCGGAGCTACTGACAGCACGACAGAAGTCAAATTTTTGCCTCAGGTTTTTGGAAAAGGCAAAAAGAATGTTTTAAATTTAATAAGATATATCTGACACAAAGCATGAGCAAACTTGCACACTTGAATTTCACCCCAAAACACATTCTGCCACTTGAGTATGGCAAAAACACATGTGTGAGACTTTTTCAATGTTTCAACTGATTATGTACCAGGTATTGAGGGTTGATTTACTAAAATTGGAGAGTGAAAAATCTGGTGCAGCTGTGCATGGTAGCCAATCGGCTTCTAACTTCAGTTAGTTCAATTAAGCTTTGTCGATAAAGCCTGGAAGTTGGTTGGTTTCTATGCAGAGCTGCGCCAGATTGTGTACTCTCCAGTTTTAGTAAATCTCCCCCTCTATTGTGTGTATCACAAAAATCAGCTAACACTGTAACCTGCTCTGGTGTAAGAAAAAAAGTTTACACATTTTTTTTTACAACTTTTTTTACCAGGAGAGTGCTTTATTATGATGTGATTGCTTATACAGTCATGTGTGGCTGCAGTAGTAAACAATGGCTGTCATTCATGCAGCCATGGCTTGAAACTATGATAGCTGTGATTGGTCACAGCAATCACATGGTATGGGGCCAATTTCAGTGGTCCTGTACCATGTGATCACCATGACCAGTCAAAGCGATCACAGTAGTAAACCACGGCTATATGAATGACAGCCTTTGTTTACTGCTGCTGACTATGATTGCTGTGATTAGTCACAGCAATCACATTGTACAGGGCCAATGACAGCAGTTAGAGATCTTGAAGCAGCACGCTCTGAGTGCATGCACAAGGCACGTGAGTGGGAGGACATACCTCTACATCAGTGATGGCGAACCTATGGCACGCGTGCCACAGCTGGCATGCAGAGCCCTTTCTGTGGGCACACAAGCTTACGGAGCCAGCACAGCCAGGATAGGGGGGGATACCCCAGCCAGGCAGTCACTTGCACTGGCGGTGCAGGCAGAGGAGCCGGCTCCCTTCCTTGCATCAGTGCCAGTGGCATCGGAAGGGGGGGCTGACAGGGGCTATAGCCCTGAGTGGGCCCCCAAAAAGCCCTGGGTCTCTTATTTCCCATTCAGAATCATTAGCCCTGAGTCCCAAAGCCTGGGGTTGGCTGGGAACTTGGAGCCAGTGGTGTAGCATTGGGGGTGGGCAGCCAGTCATCTCGCCCCAGGTGCAACATTTAAGGGGGTGTAAATGTATTCCTCCACTGTCCAAAGGGTCTGTGCTGCAGCTTATTGCCTTCCCCAGACCCCTACACCTCAGGTGAGGCATTCAGGCATTCCTCTCTGGGCACCCTTTTCTAGCTTGCCCTGCCCCAGGACTACTTTGGTCCAGCCTGTCCCTCTGGCACTGCCACCTATGGAACAGCGCAGGACGAGGGTGGTGCTCAGGGAAGATCATGACCATGGAAGAGGTGCAGTGGCTGCTAGCTGACCTCCCGGCGGTCGGGATACCAAGCAGCAGATGGATGGAGGGGACTCCTGCAATACTGCCTGCCCAGTGCTGGGGAGAGCTGGACGATGAGGCCATGGAGAGGTATGGAAGATGATGAATCCTCTGATCTACATTGTACTGTGTGTGGGGGGATGAGAGGGGGGTTTGAATAGTGCAGGAAGTGTGTCGGGTAGGTCAGTGTATGTGTCAGGTAGGTCAGTGTAGGTCACTGTATGTTGCACACAGTGAATGTTGCACAGTATATTCTAAGCGTAACGCACTCCCGATCCCTGCATTCTGAGCGAATCTGGCAGAATTGTAAGTTTTTGTAAGTTTTTGGTCCCTTAGGGCTCATTCAGAGGGATGATCAGTCCCATCCTCTGTATAGAGCCCCTGGTAGGTTTAATTCTGTGTTGGCACTTTGAAAAAAATAAGTTGGTTTTGTGTCGCTGTTTGGGCTCAAAAAGGTTTGCCATCACTGCTCTACATCCTCCCAGAATAGAACTTGTCCTGCCTGGCCACTCTATATACAAACAGCTGTATGGAACAAGTGTCATTCACAGAAGGATGTACAGGTAGGTAGTGGTTAACTTAGTTACAATGGTATAGCTTGGACTACAGTATGTATATACATACCTGGCTTATCCTCCTGGAAGCTGACAATTTCCACTTACTTCCAGGACCTGTACCAAGTAGCTGCCCAGCTGCATTGTGAACACAGGAGGTCGGCTGCATGGCAAATGCGCCATTCAGCGCCATCCACCTCGTCCAATCATAAAACCCTCTACATTCATTGAGAAAATGCAAAGTGGTCTCTAAATGGAACCTTCTCCTGGGTTCAGCATGCAGGGCAGCTGTTTGACCCAGGAGCTAGGAGAGATCACTGGCGTAGTGGCGTCTTCTAGATGAATCACAAACATATAGTATATGCATAGTTACATTGGCCCAAGCTGTCATATTTGGAATTCTTCTTTAAATTGTACTACAAAAAACAGTCTAAAAAAAGCAGTCTAAATTAATACATCACACCTATTCTGTATAGTAAACACTCAACATAGTCACTTGTGCTGAACAAGGTTGCATTTCGTAGAAATAATTGAAGAAAAAATAAATAAATCCAAGTATGGTATTTTATTGGTTTTCATTTTGGGTTAGGATTTTGGGATACAGGCATTTGAATAAAGGTATTGTGTATATATATATATATTTATATTATTTTTGTGGTATTTCTTGTTACTTTGCATACAAGATGCTTTCCTCCCTTCCTCCTCTTTTTTTTGAGTGGCTTTGTGTTTTTTCATTTTTTACTTTGGATTGGATTTTCCTATAGGGTTATTTACCACTCCACTTGCATTTTTAGAAAGAGGTCAGCAAGAGCAGCTTTTATATTTACTTTTTTACAAAATGACAGGTACACTTTAAGATATGATAGGAATGTACATAGCTATTATCTGATGCCGATCATGGTGAAGCCATTTTTAATAGGTTATATGTGCTGCAATAAATGGCACAATATTCATCAGAGAAATTACAATAAGGAATTTGATCTCTGCATGCATAGCAAAAAAAAAGAAAGAGTTAATTTTTTTTCAAGTAAGGCTTCTGTCCAAAATTAATTTTGTAGACACATCCCTACTGCACAATGTAGGCTATGATCAGGAAAGAAACCAGTCTGGAAATTGGATTTTCTCAAACCATTTTATTTCACTTGCAATCCCATTTCCTAAGGTCTGCTTTATCCCTTTCTTATTCAGTTGCAAGATTTTATTTTATCCCTTACTATCTCTCTGCTCTTCTGTGACACTTATTTCATTGAAAATGTGTTTGTGTGGCTCATTGACCAGCCAAAAGGCCACTTGAATGTTCCATTGCATTTATTTCAAAACAAACCCATAATAAAATGCAGAATATACAAACATAAACCTAAAAATTAATCAGCCAATGTTTGCTTGACAAAATATTGTTAAATAACTGAAGATAACTGTTTTGTATTGTGTATATAATTTAAAAGAACACAAAAAATGATTTTTACATTAAACCACTTATTGTATATGCTTTCTAACGTTAAATAATAAACCTGTAGAGTGGATGTAACCAACTGAAGCATAATTAGTTTGCTAAAGCATATAAATTGTTGGCTTTGTGGTGTGAACGGTTTAGTTTTATACTAATAAAGCTTTCTTGTTTCTCCTTGTTTTTACTTGATCCATATACCCATTAAGATATTGGAAGAATGGAATCCTGGATGATTGATCCCTGAAGGGATAAAATTGACCTAAAGAATTGACCTATTCTTAATGGGGGGGGTCATTTTTTTTGGTGAGTTTTTCGTAAGTGAAGGTGAAGACACGGTGGTGGAGTGATTCACTGAAGACTGATATTGTGAATTAGGATGCACATTATTTTACACTAGCACTTCGACATAAAGGACTTTGAATTTTTATTTTTATTTTTATTTTTTACAATGAACTTGTAAAAAGGACATTTTTACTTTTAAAAGGGTGTGTGCACATCTACACTTTATATATTAATTGTGATATAAGTGCTGTATATTGGATTCATTCATTACCAGTTAAAGCAGCATAGTGCTAAATAGCAAAAAATGGCCTGGTCATGAAAGGGGTAAAATATTCCAGAAGTCAAGTGGTTAAACTTTTTTGTTTGATCTTGAGCTTTGTCACACACATAGATATACTGTAGGTGGATCTACATTGTTATTCTCATTCATTGGAAATTCTTTAGTTTCATATTAAAGTTTTATTGGTTTAGAAAATTAACAACTGTGATACTTAACCACTTGACCACTGGGCACTTAAACCACCTTCCTAACCAGACCAATTTTCAGCTTTCGGTGCTCTCACACTTTGAATGACAATTACTCAATTATGCAACATTGTACCCATATGACATTTTTGTCCTTTTTTTCACACAAATAGAGCTTTCTTTAATCACTGCTGTTTTTTTTTTTTTGCTCTATAAAAGAAAAAAGACTGAAAATTCTGAAAAAAAATGCATTTCCTGACAGACTCCATGACAGACTACGTGTGGGTTAACCCCGCCTCCTCTCCAATGCTATAGGACCCCACTCCCATAAATTTGAGCTCACCACTAGAGACTGCGTTCCTTTTTTGTCCTCCTCTGTGAACCTACAAACAATGCACTTACGTTTTTCGGACGTCCAAATCGATCAAGGTTGTTGCCGGGCATATGTCCTTGTGATGTAAAGATAGCCCAGGCCCCAGCCATGGGCAGGTGTGCAGCTCCAGGCCCCTATGTCCATTGGTGGGGATGGCCTTTCGTGCCCAGGCGAGGAAGCAGTGGATCGGCTGGCAGGTCTGAAGATTTATCTTTCCTCCATGGCAGAAAGTTTTTGTATGTGATCGTCTGTCTCCCCCTCACGCCCCCTCTTTCCTGCAACATTTTTTCTTTTGTTTTTTTTGCTTCTGTGGCATGGCTCCCTCTTCCAGGTTGCGGCCCAGTGCGCTTCCGTGCACGCATGATTCTCGGGCAAAACCGAGGCTTGGTTTTACGCATGCGTGGTACGCTCGGGGACGTGGCAGTCGCGCGGGCGCTCTACGGCAGGTCACCATTGCGCAGGTGCGGGCGGGGCATGATGGTGACGCCATTACAGTGGAGAATTTTAAATCCCCGGCAGCCCCTGTCATATTGGAGTTTCCTGTGGGCGACTTGTTACAGCTCCTCCATGCACCAGGCTTCCAGGTGAAGGTAAGCTCCAGCCTTCAAGGCAGAGGAAGTAAAATATCTGGAAAATGTGCCTCTTGTAGATGCAGCATTGATGCGAATGGCAAAATCTGGCCAGGGGCTCGGCAGGCCAGGAATTGAAACTGGTAGTGGCCTTCCTGGGGGAGGCTTCTAACGATCTGATCTGCCTGTTGGACCGGACTATCTCACATGGTCCTTCACCGGTACTCCTCCCCCCAGATTTATCACCACCCTGCTTCCATGATCAGAAGAAAAGAAGCAGTTGTTACTGTCCTACATGGATTCACTGATAGTACAAGGAGCTGCAGTGCCTGTCCCGAAAGGCGAAGAGTTTCAGGGGGTATACTCTCCTCTCTTTCTTGTGCAGAAGAAAAATGGTTCATGGCACCCCGTGATAGACCTAAACTTACCTAAACAAGTTTATAAAATACGAAAGATTCAAAATTGAGACTTTATCTACCATCCAACAACCTGTTCAGCCAGGCGAATGGCTAATCTAAATCGACTTAAAAGTTGTCTATTTTCATGTGCCTGTGGCAGAAGAATTCCACAAATACCTCTGGTTCAGAGTCGGGCAAGAACATCTACAGTTCACTTGCCTCCCTTTTGGGTTGACAACCTCACCCCCAGTCTTTTCAAAAGTTCTCCTGACCGTAGTGGCCCTCATCAGAACAAAAGGGCTTGTACCACTATTTTGACGACCTCCTGCTACTGTCCCAAGACAAGAAGCAGCTATTGATCCACAGAGAGCAGGTTATCACCACACCTCTCAAGTTTGGTTGGCTCCTAAACTTAGAGAAAAGCCCTCTGGAACCAGTTCAGCGCCTGATATACCTAGGGGTCCAGTTTGACACGGTGGAAAGCACCATCTCTCTCCCAGTGGAGAGGATCCCAGTCATCAGCGGGAGAATCTCACGGGCTCTGAGCCCCTCATGCCTAAAGGCCTCACAGTGCCTAAAAAATAACGGCACAATTGTCTCTACGACCCCCGTGGCCAAATGGTCCCTGTGGAGGTTAGGCCCTTTCCAGACAGGGTTTCTCCATCAGTGGAGCTTAGGGGACGGCAATCAGTCCATTCACATAACCACAATGATGGTTATTCTGGTGGCTTCAGCACAGAAATCTGCTCACCTGCCACTCAATCGCCCCCTTCTCATGGGTCACAGTCACGACAGATGCCAGCGGTGCTGATTGGGGAGCCCTTTGCAGGTCAGAACTTGCTCAAGGCAAGTGGGATGCACTTCTTCACTACCCAGGCTCAAACGTCCTGGAACTACGGGCAGCCTGGTGTGCCCTTCAATTTTTTCACTCATCTCCTGAAAGGGGAGTCAGTTTTACTGAAAATGGACAACACCACAGCGGTCTCTTATGTGAAGAGGCAAGGGGGCACTCGGAGCTCCACACTGCTCCAAGAAATCAAGCCCATCATGTCCTAGGCTCAAAAAAACCTGACCAATATTTCAGCGGTCTTTGTCCCCAAAGTCCAGAATGTCCAAGTGGACTTCCTGTTTCATACACAGTGGTCTCTTCATGTGCAGACATTCAAATGGATCCTGTCCTTGGGAGTCAATCCCGAAGTAGACCTATTTGCATCTCCCTGCAACTTCAGGAGTCGACGCATTGACAGATCAGTGGAGCTTCAACAGGGCATATGCCTTTCCCCCGCTTCCAATCATCCTCAGGTGCTTACGGAGACTCTAAGCGGAAGCAGTCGAGGTGGTAGTGATTGCACCTTTCTAGCTCAACAGGCCATGGTTTCCCCTCCTGACCCAGCTCAGCTTCCGGGACCCGGTGCCTCTTCCTACCAGGCCAGATCGTCTTTCTCTGGGGGGCAGTCCTGCTCCCGTGTCCGGCGTCACTAAGACTGATGGTCTGGTTCTAGAGAGGGAAAGGCTGTAATCTTTCGGGTGCGCTTCAAGAGTGATTTCCACCCTTATGAGCTCAAGAAAAGCGAGCATGAATCAAGTCTATGAGAGGATATGGGCCGAGTTTTTCTAACCCTCATCCTCTACCGGCAGATCGTTCAGGGATCCAGGAGTCCGGGATAGCCTTGGCTTCCTCCAATCCAGCCTAGATCTGTCTCTATCCATCAGCTCTCTCAGAGTTCAAGTCTCAGCTCTGTCAGCCTTCTCCGGAACTTTATGGGTGGTTCACCCTTTAATTCGGTAGTTCTTCCATGGGGCAACAAGACTCAGGCCCCAAAGACCAAGATTCCCCAAATGGGATCTTTCTCTTGTTCTTGACTCACTGGCTGGTCTCAGTACCGCAGGATCCGCTCCACTTTCTATCAAAAATTTTCTGCAAAAGTTGCCTTTCTGTGTTGCCATCACTTCGGCCAAAAGGGTTTTGGAGATCGGGTCCTTGGGTTATGAAGAACCTTTCTGGTCCTCCTGGTCCTCATCCCTATGCTCGGCTCAAACCCGAAAGTTACTTCAGTGTTCCATGAGAACCAAGAAATTGTCCTAACTACATTCAATGCATCCAGCTAAGCTGCGTTTCTACTCTTGCCAGCGGTGACAGCGACACCTGCGGTCAAGGAGAACTCAGTGCAACCCAGCTGGACTGGTACATAAACCAGTCATTTAGAGAAATTAGCCTGAAGCCCAACTGTGGCTTCAGGCAACTTAATTTTGAAAAAACAATAGTGTCTGCCAATAGTGCCTGCCAATAGTGCCGTCAGGAGCCAGCGCTACACTTCTATACTGCATCTGTATCTCAATTGAGCAATAAGTGTAATTTCAGTACGCTGCTTCATTCCTCTGATATCAGCATGAATAACTTCTGACACGAAGACAAAAATGGTGATAGGGTAGGGGGCTCCAGTTGATTGAAAGCCTCAGGTCTGTGCCTGTGTGCTGGGTCAAGGGGGGGGTGTCCTTTTTCTCCAATCAGCTATCAGAGCTCTACAGAGTGTAATTTCAGCTCGCCGTCACCATTTTTTTTTACATCTCAGACAAGCGTTATAAATTCTGGACTTTGAATGGAAGAAGAGAAGGGAAGATGGTAGGTAAACAGATACAACTTATGTGGGAGGATTTGTTTTATCTCTGTATATCACCTGAGGCCAGTCACTTTACTGGCTATATGTAAATGTTCACAACCTTAATGTACTTAGAGAATGCAAGGCAGCAGGGTGATGCCTATGTCTACTCTATGGTGGAGAGCCTATTAGTTTGCACTGTACAACCACAGACAAAAAAACAAAAATCTGATCTTGAATTGGGTGTAATTTATAGGGTGAAGTATGTACAGTGTGAACTGCCAAGATCCTTTCTCTGGGCCAGAGCCTAAACCTAATTTCTGAAGGTGGGCAGCAGGGCTTTAAACTAGACAAATGTTAGCAATTCACTTAAGGACATTTGGTAAAAAAACACTGTTCCAGCTAACCTAAATTGATTTTAATTACGACTACACATTTAGACTCAACGCCCAATTCCAGCATTTTTTTTGTTTTGTTTTAGACAATTCGAGGAAGGTGAGTGGCTGAGTCGCGATATTTCACCATACAGACATCAGTTAGAATGGGACTTCAAACCTGCGATCACGGTGTCTGCTGGTAGAGAGAAGTCGTCAAACATTAAATTAATTTGTGATTTCAAGAAGTCATGCAACCAAATGCTGCAAAGGAAGCTGTGAACAGGTGTGTCACAATAAACAATATCATGTGGGACCACCCATTAATCACTACAACATTACTATATGGTATACCTTCTGTAGCCCACAGAAACCCTACCCCATGCTATCCAAAATGTAAAATATTTTGGTTGCAGGTAAGCTTGAAAGTGTTGATAAAAGCCAATTATAATTATTTTGATGTCACCCACAGGTTTACATTTCTGTTGTTACTACTCCCTCTTCTCCCCTGCAGCAGCTGCTCACTGACACAGGGCCACACCAGTGTTGCCAACTGTCAGTATTTTTACTGGCACCACATAAAAAATAGGCACTTTTCTCCTGCCAGTAAATGCCAGTGACAGGAATAGGTTGCCAGTAAAATTTATGGATGTGATGCTCTGAGCCGGCCGAGACCTTAAATGCCTGCTACAGTGTGTTCAAGCAGTGCCGGCGGGGGGCAGGTCTGGCGGAGGCACTGCATGAGCATGTTGTGTAATATCATGGTGCAAGGGAGCCGGACAGAGTGGCTGGAGGCTCATCCGTGGATCTGCGGGATGGGAGCAAGGCAGGTCGGGAGCGGGGCTGTCAGTGCTGTTTGGACTGGAGTGGACTAAAAAGGATTACCTGGTGTGGAAAGAGACTGTCATTGTGACTCAAGTGAACGTGTCAGTGAGGTGTCATCATCCTCATCTGTGCTGCTGCACACTGCTGTCAGTGTCACTGTGTGTAGCCTAAATACTTTTATAACTTTTGCAAATGCCAGTAAAAACTTGGTTGTGCCAGTACATTGTGGGTGTCATGTCAGTAAATTTCAATCTGGTGGGTTGGCAACACTGGGCCACACTCTTCTTAGCTTGGTTTCCCCAATTTTTTAAAAATTTTGGTTCAGCTGCGGAGACCACACCTACATGGTAAGTTGGCGTGAAATGGCTGTCATCCCAGAAGGAATCCCCTTCTAAAGATGATGCACAAGAAAGCCTGCAAACAGTTTGCTGAAGACAAGCAGACTAAGGACATGGATTACTGGAACCATGTCCTGTGGTCTGATGAGACCAAGATAAACTTATTTGGTTCAGATGTGTCAAGCGTGTGTTGCATCAACCAGGTGAGGAATACAAAGACAAGTGCCTACAGTCAAGCATGGTGGTGCGAGTGTCATGGTCTGGGGCTGCATGAGTGCTGCCGGCACTGGGGAGCTACAGTTCATTGAGGGAACCATGAACTGTGTCATACTGAAGCAGAGCATGATCCCCTCTTTTCGGAGACTGGGCCGCAGGGCAGTAATTCAACATGATAACGACCCCAAACACACCTTCAAGACGACCACTGCCTTGCTAAAGAAGCTGAGGGTAAAGGTGATGGATGGGCCAAGCATGTCTCCAGACCTAAACCCTATTGAGCATCTGTGGGGCATCCTCAAACAGATGGTGGAGGAGCGCAAGGTCTCTAACATCCACCAGCTCCGTGATGTCGTCAACTTCGTGAACTCTATTCCCAAGGGGGTTAAGGCAGTGCTGGAAAATAATGGTGGCCACGCAAAATATTGACACTTTAGGCCCAATTTGGACATTTTCACTTAGGGGTGTACTCACTTTTGTTGCTAGCGGTTTAGACATTAATGGCTGTGTGTTGAGTTATTTTGAGGGGACAGCAAATGTACACTGTTATACAAACTGTACACTCACTACTATACATTATAGCAAAGTGTCATTTCTTCAGTGTTGTTACATGAAAAGATAAAATAAAATATTTACAAAAATGTGAGGGGTTTTACAAAAATTGTGAGATACTGTAGATATATATTGATATATATCTATATATCTATAGATATAGAGATATCGTTTTTTTTTCTCTTAACAAACATGTTATATTAACCCTGCTCTGTGCAATGATATTGTGCAGAGTGGACCTGAACCTCCTTTTCTAGGGTCCCCCT
The DNA here is from genome assembly GCA_028564925.1 of Lithobates sylvaticus. NCBI lineage: Eukaryota > Metazoa > Chordata > Amphibia > Anura > Ranidae > Lithobates > Lithobates sylvaticus. The sequence continues at coordinate 120,499,554 of CM053035.1, read as the reverse complement.
GCTGGTGCACTCAGCTCCTCCTCTTCTCGGTGTGCCACCATAGGAAGCTGCTACCTATGGTGGCGCACCTACGGGCTTGCTCCTGAGCCAGGCTCTATGTATCTATTGACTCACACAATGTGGCTTGGCCCCACCCCCTGCTTTTTTCTCACCACATTTGATTGACAGCAGCAGGAGCCAACTGCATTAATCATCTGCCCTTACTCAAGATGGCCATGGCTATAAATGCTAGGGGGATGTTTTACTAATGCCACATACACACGGTCGGAATTCTCGTCGGAAAAAGCTCTGATGGTTTTCCCGTCGGAATTCCGACGGAATTTCGCTCAAACTGTCTTGCCTACACACGGTCACACCAAATTCCGACGGTCAGTAACACAGCGGCATAAAACACGTTCGACAGCACTGTTTCCGAGCATGCATCGGAATTTTGCGTGTCGGAATTGCATACACACGATCGTAAAATCCGATAGAAAGGTTTTCCGTTGGAAAAATTGAGAACAGGTTCTCAATCCAAAGTCCGTCTGAAATTCCGACAGAAAAAGACAGACGGGCATACACACGGTCGGAAAATCCGTTGAAAAGCTCCCATCAGACTGTTTCCATCGGAAATTCCGACCGTGTGTACACGGCATAAGTGATTTCTCAACAAAAATAAAAAATGGAGACATGGATGAATGGGTGAGTTTGCTCTGATTATAAAAGAATGTATTTATTAGAATTTTTGGTTTGTGGTGCTTGAATACAGCCTAAAAGCGAAATTCCACTTTAGACACTTGACTTCTGGAAGATTTACTCCCCTTCATGACCAGGCCATTTTTTGCGTTATGGCACTGCGTTACTTAAACTGACAATTGTGCGGTCATACAACGCTGTACATAAATTTAACTTATGTAATTTTTTTTCCCCACAAATAGAGCTTTCTTTTGGTGATATTTGTTCATCATTGCTTTTTTTAAATTTTTGCACTATAAACAAAAAATTATTTTGAATTTTGAAGAAAAACTATTTTTTTTTTACTTTCTGTTATAAAACATATCCCATAAAAAATGTAAAAGATCTAATTTCTTCATATATTTAGGCCAATATGTATTCTGCTACATATTTTTGGTAAAAAAATCCCAATAAGGCATAGGAGCCTGTAGGAAGGAAGACCCCGAGAGCAACCAGGCTTGCCACCTTAGAGGCTATCTGCTCCACTAGGCCTGTAGGCAGTGGCGGAATTATAGGGGTCGCCAAGATCGCCATGGCGACCGGGCCCCTTGCTGCAGGGGGCCTTTGAGGCCCCCAAGTACTCGTTGATAGGAGGGGAGGCTGTGAGGAGCGCCCCGATCATCAGCCGAATTGTAATCTGTGCAGGGAGCTCCTCACATACCTCGTGTGCTGTGCTGTGCTCTTTGTCTCCCCCTACAGTGCAGTACCCGGCAGGAAGAAGGTAAAATGTCTGCCGTTTTTTTTTAAAAGACTATCTACTGTATGTGGGGGTGTGTGTGTGTGTGTAAGGGGGGGGGGGGTGGGGTGTGCATCATGTTGGATTGGAAGCAGAGGATGTGGGTGAGTGATTAGTGTCCAGCTACACAATGCTATAACTGATATCAGTGCTGTGCAGGGCGGGCAGTGTGTCTGCTCTCTTTATGTTTCCTCTGCTGGTGACCACCCTGGAAAACTCTCCCTTCCACCAGCAGTCAGCAGCTGCAGGAAGAAAATACAGACAATCAGTTCTAGTAAATGCGCCCCCCCCCGTTCCCACCATCCCTGTGCTGAGGTCCCGGGTCTGTACACCCGCTGTGCCCAGTATGAGGGGTTCCCACCATCCCTGTGCTGAGTTCCCAGGTCTGTACCCCCGCTGTGCCCAGTATGAGGGGTTCCCACCATCCCTGTGCTGAGGTCCCGGGTCTGTACCCCCGCTGTGCCCAGTATGAGGGGTTCCCACCATCCCTGTGCTGAGTTCCCAGGTCTGTACCCCCGCTGTGCCCAGTATGAGGGGTTCCCACCATCCCTGTGCTGAGTTCCCGGGTCTGTACCCCCGCTGTGCCCAGTATGAGGGGTTCCCACCATCCCTGTGCTGAGTTCCCAGGTCTGTACCCCCACTGTGCCCAGTATGAGGGGTTCCCACCATCCCTGTGCTGAGTTCCCGGGTCTGTACCCCCGCTGTGCCCAGTATGAGGGGTTCCCACCATCCCTGTGCTGAGTTCCTGGGTCTGTACACCTGATGTGCCCATTATGAGGTGTTCCCATTGATAGGTTGCACTGATGGGGGAGGCACTCAGTGCCCATGGGCACTGATAGGTGCCTTGATTATCTGTGTACATATCCCTATGTACATGGCCGGCCTAGAGCACACATCAGTCAGGGGCACCGTACCAATGCCCCCCCACCACCTCCAGGCTCAATGACTGACTCTGCCCCCCCAAAATGGTAGCAATCTATAAAAAGGTGGGGTATACATGGGCAGGGCAAAGGGGGTGGAGTCAAAGGGGGCGGCAAAATGAGGTTTCGCCTAGGGTGTCAAAAATCCTTGCACCAGCCCTGTGTGCATGTGTGTGCATGCATGTGTGTGGGGGTGTGCATGTATGTGTGTGTGTGAGGGTGTGTGTGTGTGTGGGGGGGTGCATGCATATGTGTGGGGGTGTGCATGCATGTGTGTGGGTGTGCGAGTGGGCGGTGGGGATTCACAGCGGCGGCATTTGATGGCACAGTGGCGGCATTTGATGGCACAGTGGCGGCATTTGATGGCACAGCGGCGGCATTTGATGGTACAGTGGCTGCATTTGATGGGTGCAGTGGCGACATTTGATGGCACAGTGGTGGCGTTTGATGGTACAGTGGCTGCAATTGATGTTTTTATTTCTGAATTTTTCAGTTTGCTTGCGCCCCCCTAAAAATTTGGGGCACCAGCTGTCACTGGTGTAACATGGGGGTGTTTAACTCAAGTGAAAAGATGCATTTTTTTAATTCAGTGAGTCCTCATCAGACAGGCATATATAGTTAAGGGCCTGGTAGCCCACGTTTATTGAAAAAACAAAAGTCCATCCAGAAGTCCCACGCAGGGGTTTAACTTCATTAAGCATTCATAAATGAAAAACATACCAAGCCACCTGGCTCTCTCTTGTCAGCAGTTCCTCTGCTTGCTCTCAACAGAGTTGATTCCTTCCAGTCCCCTGGACTCACTGGCTTCCTTAGTCTTCCAGACTACTCAAGGCTGTCCCTCCTTTCCCAGTCTCTGGGCAAAGAATATCCCTTACACAGGGATGACCCCTCCACAGGTCTGTCTTCATACAGCAGCAGCAAGCTGCTCACACTCCACCATCCTCCACTCATTAGCCCCTCATTATATGGTCTGTGTGCAGCTGGGCACACACCTTGCTTGCCATCGTCAAGACCTGGACACAGTTTGAGATCGCATCCAGGACTAGCAAAACCTGGAGAAAACTGACAGAGCAGTTTTCTCCATTTAAATTCTATAGTCTGCAGATATGCAAACTCTGGATCTCCTTTACCTCCAATTTCAAAGGGACAGAGCTTCGTTCTGCCACATATCCCCCCCCTTTGTTTCGATCCGGAGGGAGGAACACCAGCACCCGTCATGGTTGGGACACCTCTGTGCTGGCTGTCAGCCACGTAGGCCCAACCTTTTTCCGGGTGCGCTTCCAGGCACGTCCCACCCTGGATCTTAACAGGGTCCTATATTTTCCCATCCTCAGCCTTCTTCTTCTTGGGTCCCTGGGCTTAATCATTTTTTTGGGGAAAACTCTGCTTTCCCTGATCCTACCTTTAAACTCGCTGACATCAGCTTTAACCTTCAATATACACCAGTACAACCTCCTCACTTTGGCATGACCATGCAAGCTGCCACCCACATGGGCCAAATCTTGTCCCATCAGGTGAATTTCTCCACGTCCCCTTGCTGCATCTAATTGGGCTTTACAAAGACACTCCCATGCTTTTTTACGAGTGCACTTCCAAAAGCGATGTTTTCCCACTTCTCTTGGGCCTACACTAGTCCTTTTACCAATCTTGGTACCTTTTTGCACATGAGGTTGATTTCTGAATTTTACGGATCCAGTACCATTAAGGTTATAAAGTGCTCCCTCAATTTCCACTAGACCACCCCTTTTCTCTTTGCTTAATTTAGAAGGAACCACATTTTTAAACACTGGTTTAATGATAAGTGGGGGCTCTTTTATTAGGGTGACAATGGTCCCTCTCTGTACTCCAAGTACGGGCACCCTCTTACTGTCCAAACTTAGCGCCACTTGTTTCCTCATGTACACTGCATGCTTATTTTTGTCAGTTTCATCACTAACATCCTCATATGACTGCAGCCTCATCCTAGTCTCCCTCTGAAGGACATACTGACTGTCTTGCGACTTTAAGGTTTTAAAGTCATGCGACACCTTGCTGAGCTTTGGGCCATTTTCCTGCAACCATTGTTTATAACGATCCTTCTCAGACCTTAGAAATTTCTCAAACCTCAGAAAATCTTCCCCAGAAATACCCTCCTGAACCTGTAGGGGGCCTAATTCTGCTGTATCTTTTACCTCTTCTGTGTCAATCATACCATTCCCTATCTCATTACAATTTTCAGGGTTTGCTACAACCAGATCAACTTGACCAAGATCTTCAGGTCTACCATTATTTTTGTGGTCACCCATGGTAACCAAACCCTTACAAATTGACAATGAGCTGCATTTTTCATCACGGTCAGAAATATCAATGCATTTGTCATATTTCATTTCACTCATGTTCGGCAGGGCAGTGTCTGGAGAGGAACTGCATCCAGTGGAGTGGTTGTCCACGGCAGCTTCACTATCCACCAACTCCACTGGCAGGAGATCCTCTGCCAACAACTGTCCTGACTCCTGACCATCCTCCCATAAAACATTTGGACCTGTGACTACAATCACTTCATTTATGGCTGTGCCATCTGGCACTTCCACCAACACATTTGGCTCGGCATTATCCATTATCACATCATTGGGCCCTTTGTGGATCACAGACATGACCTCTTCTGTGTGTTTGCCCTTATTTGGCGTTTCCATCTCATGAACACCATCATCTGCAGTAGCAAGTGCATCCTTGCATACAAGTTGCTCTGCAGGTCCTTCATCTGGCACTGCAGAAGTCATGTCTGCTTCACTTTTACCAACAGAGGCCTTTTCCAACAAAGCCAACAGGCTTTTTGTCCACCTGTCCCAGTCTGTTATCTCTGTGCTCCCAGAGGTACCATGCAGTACCGCTCCTACTGTACACGGAGACCCAGAGGGACAGAGTGGTTCAGCAACAGACACATTGCACATATCACTTTGGTTCAAATAAGATTTTGGCACTACATTTTTAACCATAGCAGACAGCAATACCACACCTTCACCACCTTGCTCTGGTGGCGCTTCATTAAACGCATTAGAGCTTTGATACCTGTCGTTGCTAGACTGCATTAACCCATTTCCACCATGAGTGTTTTCAAACATTTCAGTTTTAACATTTAACATCCTGTCATCACTATGTTCAGGTACCCTCTTATCCCTCAGAGCAGCACCAAAGTTGTCCCAGGCAACCTCCGGCTCCAAAACGCAGAGCTCCCTGGGGGTTTCTAGGGGCACCTCTATGGCCTTCTTCACAGTTGCTAGGGGAGATAGCACATCTTTAACCGCATTCACAGCAGGGTTATCTCTAGTGAGCTGCACTAGCCCATTAGCAACTGGACCATTCACTTTAGCCAACACAATATTAGCAGTTTTACCCATCATATTGTCACATTCAAGTTTACCACTTGCCTCCCCACTGGACAGGGCACTGCAGTGAGGCAAGTCCTTTTCCAAACAGACAGTGGATCTCCCATTTGGGGTCACTTCTACTCCAGTGTGCACAGTCACATATTCAGTCTCTTCTATGCATTTACCAGCACCAGTCTTTTTCAACATCAACCCAGCGGTTCCAGCCATTATTTCATTAAAGACAGTCTTACCCACCGCAGTAGTAGGGGTCACCATCTTCATTTGAGTACGTTGTCTCACAAACCAGTCCTCTGCTGCACTTTTACTGGCCCACTCTCCCTGGTGGCCACCGGATGAAATTACAGCAGGCATCTCCAACTGTTTAGCACCCCCTGCCGACACAACAGGAAAATCCTCGTTGCCAGGGGTGACTGCAAACATATTTGCACAGGAATCTGGGCCTGGAGATAAAGACCTTTGCTCCTGGTAATTTTGAAATGCATACGCATCTTTAGGTGGATGCTTAGCTACATATGCCCTGTAGCTCCTCCTTTCCTTTGGCAATCTTTCTCCCGTTGCCATGGGAAACCGCACTCTCCCAGCAGAGCTTTGCTGATTCTCCCAAACTCTTTGATGCATTGTGGCTTTCAACTTGCCACCACTCTCTGCAGGCAATACTTTTCTCATATGGTCTGCAGACTTGACATCACCGCCGTTGCTATGGGCAACCACATACCTCTCCAACTTCCGGTCAGGCTGTCGGTCCATGATGCGATGGAACTCTCCTCTAAAAAGGATTTCCTCTTTAAACTTGCGGTAGTCATCCTGGTCTCCGTCCATCAAATGGTAAACCGACCGGAACTCTATCCGTAATAAGGTTTGCAGCAGTTTTGGCCACCAGTCCCTAGGCCATTTTCTCTTTACAGCAACTTTTTCAAATCTTACAAGGAAGTCCCCAACCTCCTCTGTAGGCAGCATGGGTTGCATATAGTCAGAGGCCAAGATCTGAGCCCCTTGCACTGCGCCACACTCTTTGCGATTCTGCTTGAACCATTCATTCACTGTCTCACACATCACTGGCCCCTTTTGACTGGCCCTCCAAGGTGGAGACATCTTCTCAGGCCACGCTGAGCTCACTTCACCTTTAACTTGATTTAACATGAACTTCTTGTGTTTTGACTGCCTCATCCTTGCAGTCACATGCACAGCAGCTTGTTACACAGTTCACAGCATAGAAAAAAAAAATAAAAAAATTCTCACAAGTGCACTACCTGCACACAATGCAACACAGTCAATTGAACTCCTGCGCAATGCAGTTTGCCTGGCTGCCACACACAGCTAGCAGCAGTTCCTGAAATGACTCACCACTGGCGCAGAGACCGGATTTCACCGTCTGTATGCCCGCATTCGAACACCACTTGTAACATGGGGGTGTTTAACTCAAGTGAAAAGATGCATTTTTTTAATGCAGTGAGTCCTCATCAGACAGGCATATATAGTTAAGGGCCTGGTAGCCCACGTTTATTGAAAAAACAAAAGTCCATCCAGAAGTCCCACGCAGGGGTTTAACTTCATTAAGCATTCATAAATGAAAAACATACCAAGCCACCTGGCTCTCTCTTGTCAGCAGTTCCTCTGCTTGCTCTCAACAGAGTTGATTCCTTCCAGTCCCCTGGACTCACTGGCTTCCTTAGTCTTCCAGACTACTCAAGGCTGTCCCTCCTTTCCCAGTCTCTGGGCAAAGAATATCCCTTACACAGGGATGACCCCTCCACAGGTCTGTCTTCATACAGCAGCAGCAAGCTGCTCACACTCCACCATCCTCCACTCATTAGCCCCTCATTATATGGTCTGTGTGCAGCTGGGCACACACCTTGCTTGCCATCGTCAAGACCTGGACACAGTTTGAGATCCCATCCAGGACTAGCAAAACCTGGAGAAAACTGACAGAGCAGTTTTCTCCATTTAAATTCTATAGTCTGCAGATATGCAAACTCTGGATCTCCTTTACCTCCAATTTCAAAGGGACAGAGCTTCGTTCTGCCACACTGGTTTATGTGTGTGTGTATATATATATGTGTGTGTTTTTATATAAAAATGAAGAAATCGGTTCCTTTATATGCAGCCACCCACTTGTGACCGGGCCCTGGTTTTCCAACATCGGGCTCGGAGTAAAGAGCTTTGTCCGGAGGTCGGGGGGGGGGGGGGGGGGGCCCTCCATGGTTTCTTGCATCGGGGCCCTGAGGGTTCTAGTTACGCCACTGCCTGTAGGGGCCGCTTATAGAGGTGAGAGGCTGGGGGAAATAGTAGGGTGCACCCCTGAAGTCAGCACGGAGCACTGCCTGCACGGATCATCACTGTGATCAACACAAAGATTCCTGAATATATTTCTATTCACCTTCACCTATTTGAGAGTCTTATGCTCTTCCTTATTTCAAAGTGTGGACTTTATCGTTTGTTTTCTGCCATCTATTTTCTTACAAGCTGGGACTTGTAGTGCACCAGATTTTATTTGCATTTTTCATACATTTTTTCCAACGAGATTATTTTCTTGGTACTTTATGATTGTACCATACCTACAGTGATACATTCGATTCATCTGTATGGTCACTTTGTCACTATTTGGGATATTTATGCACACTCAGTTATTTATTCTTTTTACAATTCCCTTACAATTCCCTTGCACTTTCAGAACCATCTTATCGGTTCTTTATTAGTTCTTTATTCACTTATTTTGCACGTTGCACTGTGCACTTTATATTGCTTGATCTATGGAAGATTTTGTGTCCACCATTTTTTAACCCATTTCCATCATCATTTTTACCCCAGCACCTATATTTATTTTAGCACGGTTATTACAGCACGGATTCCACTTTTATTGAATATTTTACTTATTAATTGGTCTTTTTTCACACATGCCTTATTTGCATTCACTATTGTATATGTATTGTTATTAAGGAATCTTATCTATTTTTATTATTTTATTCATACATTTTTATTTGTGTGAAAGGTCACTTATCTTTCGGATACTCATAGCTTTGTAACATTTTTATAGATTTTAAGGGTTAGCGCCACATACCCCTTCATTCAATAAGCGTATATTGATTTGTTTGCTCAAAAGTTATAGTGATCAGCGACTTATAGCGGGACTGTGATCTTGCAATAACTGGTACTGATACCTTGTGGGAACCAATGACGCTCATACAGTGATCAGTGTTAAAATTATGCACTGTCATTTTTCTAATGGCACTGGTTGGTAAGGAGTCTAGGGAGATCAAAGGGTTAAGTGTGTGCCTAACCAGTGTTTTTGTGTAGACAGTAAGCTGCTTTTACTATGGGATGTTCTGGATTTTATTCCCTGCTTTGCATGTTATTGCCTTGCCCTGCTTTTGTTTATTTTATATATAAATATACTGTATACTGTATATGTTTGACTCACTTGGCCATTACCACCTTTTATTTCTGTCCTACAGGGGAAATACTGCAGTTAATGAGCTTCAAAAAAGGGTCTCATGTATTGTTTCGGTAATTCCTCACTGCTTGATAATATTTTTAAAACGAATACATCTGCAAAAATGAAATGATAAGTGAAAGTTGGTCCATTCTCAAGAGATGCATAGGATGAGATTTAAAAAAAATGTCCCTCTTACCTTGTTAATTTCTCTACACAGATTAACCCAGTTATTTATTATACCCTGCCTTCATCACTGCCTTCATTATACAGCAGTCGAATTACACAAAGCTAAATTAAGAACACATCTTTTATGAGGAAGATGCCTGATGAAGAAGAGAAACCTTTTCTACTCGTTATAGAGCTGTAATAAATTGTCTGGTTCCTAGGATAAAGTATTGAACGTTACAATGAAGCTCTGTACTGTTACAATGCTTGCAAATACTTTATTCTGCTCACTTGGTTACTGAGAGGAGCTGCACGTTAATAAATATGAAACTATAACTTTACATAGACTTGTTAGCTTGGAAAGAAAAAAATAGCTGTAGAAATAGTCTAGGCATGATGTTTATTGTACAGTTACATTGGTCCAGCATGGAACAACGTACACTATATTTCTAAAAGTACTGGGACACCTGCCTTTACATGCACATGAACTTTAATGGTATCCCAGTCTTAGTCCATAGGGTTCAACATTGAGTTGGCCCACCCTTTGCAGCTATAACAGCTTCAACTCTTCTGGGAAGGCTGTCCACAAGGTTTAGTTGTTTTTCTATGTCCTTATAGACCTAGCTTTGTGCACTGGTCCAAATCATTTGGTGGAGGGGGGGGGGGGTTATAGTCTGGGGTTGTTTTTTCAGGTTTGGGCTTGGCCCCTTAGTCCCAGTGAAGGGAACTCTTAAGGGAGCAGCATACCAAGACATTTTGGACAACTTCATGCTCCCAATTTTGTGGGAACAGTTTGGGGATTGCCTCTTCCTGTTTCACCAGTGCACAAAGAAAGGTCCATAAAGACATAGATGAGCGAGTTTGAGGTGGAGGAACTTGACTGGCTTGTTGAGTCATGACCTCAACCTAATAGAACACCTTTGGGATGAATTACATTGGATTGGGATTGACCTTACAAATGCGTTTCGGGAAGAATGGTCAAACATTTCCATAGACACACTCCTAAACCTTGTAGACAGCCTTCCAGAAGAGTTGAAGCTGTTATAACTGCAAAAGTTGGGCTAACTCAATATTGAACCCTACGGACTTAAGCCCCATACACACGGTCGGATTTTTGCATGGATTCTGTCCGATCGGACAATGTTGTTGAAAAATCAGACCGTGTGTATGCACCATCGGACAGTCCTATCTCCTGCTGGATAGATTTTCCAACAACACGGTCCGATCACACCAAATCCGATCGTGTGTACGGTTGTCCGACGGACAAAGTGCTACGCATGCTCAGATCACATTACAAGACCAAAGCTATTGGCTACTAGCCTCTACGTAGTCCCGTTGTACGCAACGAACGTCACCACGTTCAGAATGATCGGATTTTCCGACAACTTTGTCCGACCGTGTGTACGCAAAACCAACATCGGACAAAGTATGACGGACATGATCCGACGGACCTGGTCCTCGGATAATCCGAGCGTGTGTATGGGGCTTAAGACTGGGATGCCATTAAAGCTAATTTGTGTGTAAAGGCAGGTGTCCCAATACTTTTTGTAATCTAGTGTATATATGCATATCTTATGTGAGTGATCACTGTGGTAGCTGAAACTCAATGTAGTAGTTTCTGCTATTACAGAGATAGCAGTGATTTTTTGGTTCCTGTGCTGGACAATAACCACAGAGGGTCATTCACGTACCACTGCCTTTATGCACAAAACACCTTGGATTTTATCAGTGAATATAAGATATTTTCTGATTGGACCAGAAAACCACTCTGCCTCTCCACCTTGTCCAATCAGATGTAACTATACAGAAAAATTATACCTAGAGTTCAGCTTTAAACAGAAATTCTCAAACCCTCCTACCAATAAGTAGGACTAGCTTGTAATGTTAAAAAGTTATTTTGAATGCCTTGACATATTTTCCTTTTTTTTTTTTTCTTTTATTCTTTTTGTAGTTTAAGTCCTTATATCTTTTTAGAATTAAAAAAAAAAACATCTGAGACAGCGCTAATTCATTTTCATGTTTACTTTTCATTTGTCATTTAACCACTTAAACTCCAGAAGATTTAAGCCTCATGCACACAGGACATTTAAAAACGCCAGCGCTGCTGCCAGGAAAAAGCAGTGTTAACAATGCACCGTTAGCCGCAATTTGAATAACGTTTATGCTTTTTTTCAGTAAAAACACTCCCTATAATGTAAAAATGCCAAACACGGCTAACAGCTTGTTACATCGTTTTCCAGCGTTTAGGGGCGTTTTTGGGCTTTTTGTTTTTACAGCTCGTTTTTACTGCTCCTGGAAGCACAGTCTGCCTTTTTTTTCTACTGCCCATAAACGCTTATGCCTCCAAATGCTTCTGATAGTTTATGTGTGCATGGACACATTAGCTTACATGGAGGGGCGTTTAGAGGCAGTAAAAAAAAAACATCAGACGCTCCTAACTGCAGCTGTAAAAACATCCTGTGTGCATGAGCCCATGACCAGGCCACTTTTTGCGATACAGCACTGCGTTACTTTAACTGACAATTACACGGATATGCAATGCTGTATCCAAATAAGATTTGTCATTTTATTTCCCACAAATAGACCTTTCTTTTGGTGGTATTTGACCCAATAAGTGTATATTGATTGCTCTTTTTTTCAATGAGTTTTATCTATATTGCCGAGACCCGACAATTCATTACAGCTGCTATCAGTTTTAAATGACAATTTTTCCTATAGAAATGTAATTTTGTTACTGTTCTAAACACAGGAAAAATTTGCCACTTTACAGGCATACTATAGACACCCCCCAGGCACAATATTTTTTTTTTTAAACTGTTTTTATTAATCTTCATTACATACAGAATACATTTACAACCATATTACATAACCAATTTTACATATTCCTGTGGGAGCATTCTCCTTATTAAACAAATACTTCCATACATAACATATTTTTTGACAATCGTGGTACCGAAGACAAAATAGGCAGTTCTGTGATATTAACCCTGTAATGAAGATAAACTTGTACTTATTCTTGTCACTACACCCTCAAGTAATAATAACAGTATCATTGCCACATTTATATTGAACAACAAGCATCAGAATTCGTAATCGCATCTTTGACGAGATCATCAGTGCCCTCACATAGCAAATTCTGTGTTCCTTTACCTCTTTCTATTCTCAATTTGTCCCTTGTAAATATTGGCCTACTAGTATTCATTCTAAACAATATAAGGTATCGTTCCCACATTAGGAGTTTAGTCCACTTCAGGGTATTCGCAAGCCTCAACAAGATCTGTCCACTTTCCCCATATCTTCTCGAATTTAGCCGCACACCCCCTAGCCTCATATGTCAGTTTGTAAACAGGCAGTACCTCATTAATTACATTCTTCCATAAGTTCAGAGAAATCGGTGTGGAGTATATCCATTGCATAACCACCGTTTTTCTAGCATAGAATAATAAAAGGCGTAGAAATAGTTTTTGGTATGTGCTCATTAGGGATGAGCCGAACACCCCCGGGTTCGGTTCGCACCAGAACCTTCGAACCGACCGAAAGTTCGCGCGAATTTTCGAACCCTATACGTTATAATGGACGCTAACGTTCGAAATCAAAAGTGCTAATTACAACGGCCAATATGCATGTTAATGTCATAAAACAGGTTTGGGGACCCGGGTCCTGCCCCAGGGGACATATATCAATGCAAAAAGAACTTTTAAAAACTAACGTTTTTTCGGGAGCAGTCATTTTAATGATGCATAAAGTGAAAAAAAAAAAGTGAAATTTTCCTTTAAATATGGTACCTGGGGGGTGTCTAAAGTATGCCTGTGAAGTGGCATGTGTTTCCCGTGTTTAGAACTGTCCTTGCACAAAATGACATTTGTAAAGGAAAAAAAGAAGCCATTTAAAACCACTTGCGGCTTTAGGTTTGTTCTTAAGTAGAATCTGAACAGGTACATTATGAAGTGTAGCTCCATCCCAAAAAAATATATTTTTAAGCTTTTTGGAGAACATAGGGAGGGGTTATCACCCCTGTAACATTTGCTGTCTTTGCACATCTGTTCAGAACATGTCACCTCACTTTCCGTCCCAATGACAAATGTTTTTGGAAAAAGTGGGGTTTTAATTGAAACAAGGATTGGTGATAAAGTATCAGTAGAGAGGAGATACCCTTTTCCCAAATTAAATCTAACAGGATAGAATTTCCCTTCCTAGGGGTAGATTTCCTCTCACTTCCTGTTTTCTCTTTCCATTTGCAAGTAGGAGTCGTTTGTAAGTTGGATGTTTGAAAGTAGGGGCCTGGCGTATATACTCTGCAGAAATTTGCCCTATTAGATGTTGGTGTAGCCACAAGACTGGTGGGCACAGGAATGGGCCCTGCTGTGATTTAATAGATCAAGATTTGTAATTGCATGCACCTGTTGAACAGGGCAGAAAAATTGGGGGTGGTGGTGGTGGTGGACGGTGTTGCCACAAGACTGTAAGCTCTCACAGTTACTCTTGGTGGGCGCAGGAATGGGCCCTGCTGTGAGTTATTAGATCAAGATTTGTAATTGCAAGCACCTGATGAACAGGGCAGAAAAATTGGGCCTTTGGCGGTGGTGGTGGACGGTGTTGCCACAAGACTGTAAGCTCTCACAGTTACTCTTGGTGGGCGCAAGAATGGGCCCTGCTGTGAGTTATTAGATCAAGATTTGTAATTGCAAGCACCTGATGAACAGGGCAGAAAAATTGGGCCTTTGGCGGTGGTGGTGGACGGTGTTGCCACAAGACTGTAAGCTCTCACAGTTACTCTTGGTGGGCGCAGGAATGGGCCCTGCTGTGTGTTATTAGATCAAGATTTGTAATTGCAAGCACCTGATGAACAGGGCAGAAAAATTGGGCCTTTGGCGGTGGTGGTGGACGGTGTTGCCACAAGACTGTAGGCCCTCATAGTTACTCTTGGTGGGCGCAGGAATGGGCCCTGCTGTGAACTATTAGATCAAGATTTGTAATTACCCGCCCCTGTTAAACAGGGGCTGAAAAATTGTGCCTTAGGCACTGGTGCTGGTGCCACAACACTGCAACCCCTCACAGATACTGTACTTGGAGCACAGCAGTCACACGTGTTGCGAAGCATTTTTTTTAAAAATTGTAATTACCCGCCCCTGTTAAACAGGGGCTGAAAAATTGTGCCTTAGGCACTGGTGCTGGTGCCACAACACTGCAACCCTCACAGATACTGTACTTGGAGCACAGCAGTCACACGTGTTGCAAAGCATTTTTTAAAAAAATTGTAATTACCCGCCCCTGTTAAACAGGGGCTGAAAAATTGTGCCTTAGGCACTGGTGCTGGTGCCACAACACTGCAACCCCTCACAGATACTGTACTTGGAGCACAGCAGTCACACGTGTTGCGAAGCATTTTTTTTAAAAATTGTAATTACCCGCCCCTGTTAAACAGGGGCTGAAAAATTGTGCCTTAGGCACTGGTGCTGGTGCCACAACACTGCAACCCCTCACAGATACTGTACTTGGAGCACAGCAGTCACACGTGTTGCGAAGCATTTTTTTAAAAAATTGTAATTACCCGCCCCTGTTAAACAGGGGCTGAAAAATTGTGCCTTAGGCACTGGTGCTGGTGCCACAACACTGCAACCCCTCACAGATACTGTACTTGGAGCACAGCAGTCACACGTGTTGCGAAGCATTTTTTTAAAAAATTGTAAGTACATGCCCCTGTTAAACAGGGGCTGAAAAATTGTGCCTTAGGCACTGGTGCTGGTGCCACAACACTGCAACCCCTCACAGATACTGTACTTGGAGCACAGCAGTCACACGTGTTGCGAAGCATTTTTTTAAAAAATTGTAAGTACACGCCCCTGTTAAACAGGGGCTGAAAAATTGTGCCTTAGGCACTGGTGCTGGTGCCACAACACTGCAACCCCTCACAGATACTGTACTTGGAGCACAGCAGTCACATGTGTTGCGAAGCATTTTTTTAAAAAATTGTAAGTACACGCCCCTGTTAAACAGGGGCTGAAAAATTGTGCCTTAGGCACTGGTGCTGGTGCCACAACACTGCAACCCCTCACAGATACTGTACTTGGAGCACAGCAGTCACACGTGTTGCGAAGCATTTTTTTAAAAAATTGTAAGTACACGCCCCTGTTAAACAGGGGCTGAAAAATTGTGCCTTAGGCACTGGTGCTGGTGCCACAACACTGCAACCCCTCACAGATACTGTACTTGGAGCACAGCAGTCACACGTGTTGCAAAGCATTTTTTTAAAAAATTGTAATTACCCGCCCCTGTTAAACAGGGGCTGAAAAATTGTGCCTTAGGCACTGGTGCTGGTGCCACAACACTGCAACCCCTCACAGATACTGTACTTGGAGCACAGCAGTCACACGTGTTGCGAAGCATTTTTTTAAAAAATTGTAAGTACACGCCCCTGTTAAACAGGGGCTGAAAAATTGTGCCTTAGGCACTGGTGCTGGTGCCACAACACTGCAACCCCTCACAGATACTGTACTTGGAGCACAGCAGTCACACGTGTTGCGAAGCATTTTTTTATAAAAATTGTATGTACACGCCCCTGTTAAACAGGGGCTGAAAAATTGTGCCTTAGGCACTGGTGTGGTGGCATGGATCATTGAGGAGGAGGAAGAGGATAGTCAGTGAACATAAGAGGACAGTCACTCAGCATCAGCATAGGCAGTCTTGAAGGGATGTGATATTAAAAATTATTCGGTTATATCCGCCTCAGGTGCCTGGTAGCTGGTGGTGATCCAAGACTGATTCATTTTGATGAAGGTCAGTCGATCAACCGAGGCGGTGGACAGGCGCACCCTATGATCGGTGACAAATCCTCCAGCAGCACTGAATGTGCGTTCGGAAAGAACGCTGGAGGCAGGACAGGCCAGTAGCTCAATTGCATACTGTGCAAGCTCTGGCCAGTGATCCATCCTCAGGACCCAGTAAGCCAGAGGATTTTCGGTGGGAAAGGTGTCCAAGTCTGACCTTGCCCCAAGGTATTCCTGCACCATGTATATCAGACGCTGGCGATGGTTGCTGGAACCGATCATACCTTGGGGCTGCGGACTAAAAAATTGTCTGAACGCATCGGTCAGACGTCCACCTTCCCCACCGCTCCTTCTGCTACTGACCGAAGCCTCAGCAACTCGTCGCCCAGGACCAGGAGTTTGTAGCCTCCCAGTTTCTGGGAACGCGTTGCACAGACCTTTCTGCAAGGCCTCCCTGAGATTTCTCATCCTCTGCTCCCTCTGCGACGGCAAGATAAGGTCCGCAACCTTACCCTTGTACCGTGGATCAAGGAGAGTGGCCAGCCAGTAATGGTCCCTCTCCTTGATCCGAAGAACACGAGGATCCTTCCGCAGGCTTTGCAGGATCAGGGAGGCCATGCAGCGTAGGTTAGCTGAGGCATTCGGTCCGGAGTCTTCTGGGTCACTGAGGATGACATGATCGCCAGCCACCTCCTCCCAGCCACGTACAAGTCCACTGGTTTGTTGGGACTGTACATCATCCCTAAAAGACTGCTGCTGCTGCTGCTGATGCTGAGTGCCAGGCTCCACCTCCATTCTCACACAATCCTCCTCCTCCTCCTCCTCATCCTCTTCCTGTGTGATGGGTGGGACAGAAGGAACACTGTCCGGATAAAGGGGGCCTTGAGAGGCAAGGAAGTCCTCCTCTTCCTGCCTCTGTTCTGCCTCAAGTGCCCTGTCCATTATCCCATGCAGCGTATGCTTCAACAGGTGGACAAGAGGGACAGTGTCACTGATGCATGCACTGTCACTGCTCACCATCCTCGTGGCCTCCTCAAATGGTGAGAGGACAGTGCATGCATCCCTGATCATGCTCCACTGACGTGGGGAAAAAAAACCAAGCTCCCCTGACCCTGTCCTGGTGCCATAGTCGCAAAGGTACTCATTGATGGCCCTCTGCTGCGTGTGCAGTCGCTGCAGCATGGCCAACGTTGAGTTCCACCTGGTGGGCATGTCACATATTAGGCGGTTCTTGGGCAGGTTCAGCTCCTTTTGCAGCTCAGTCAGCCGAGCACTGGCATTATAAGATCGGCGGAAATGCACACAGACTTTCCTGGCCTGCCTCAGGACATCCTGTAAGCCTGGGAACCTGCCCAAGAACCGCTGCACCACCAGGTTGAGGACGTGAGCCATGCAGGGCACATGGGTGAGCTGCCCCTGTCGCAGGGCGGAGAGGAGGTTGGTGCCATTGTCAGAAACGACCATTCCTGGCTTAAGCTGACGTGGCGTCAACCACCTCTCGGCCTGCCCCTGCAGAGCTGCCAGAACCTCTGGCCCAGTGTGGCTCCTGTCCCCCAAACACACCAGCGCAAGCACGGCATGGCATCTTTTTGCCTGCGTACTTGCGTAGCCCCTTGTACGCCTACGGAGCACCGCTGGTTCCAAGGACAGAGCACTGGAGGAAGAAGAAGAGGAGGGGGTGGAGGAGAGAGGTGTGTCACAACCAGTAGCAGTAGTAGCGTTTTGGAGGCGTGGTGGCGGAACAACCTCCAACACTACTGTACCTTGTCCTGCATCCCTCCCAGCTGCCAATAGAGTGACCCAATGGGCCGTGAAAGAAAGGTACCGTCCCTGTCCATGCCTGCTGGACCATGAGTCAGCGGTAATATGCACCTTACCGCTGACCGCCCTGTCCAGCGAGGCATGGACATTGCCTTCCACATGCCGGTAGAGAGACGGAATCGCCTTCCGTGAGAAAAAGTGGCGTTTGGGAACCTGCCACTGAGGAACCGCACATTGAACAAACTCACGGAAGGGGGCCGAGTCTACCAACTGAAAAGGCAGCAGTTGAAGTGCTAGCAATTTAGCCAAGCTAGCATTCAACCGCTGGGCATGTGGATGGCTGGGAGTGTACTTCTTTCTACGGTCCAGCAGCTGGGGCAGGGAAATTTGCCTGCTGCAATCGGACGTCGGTGTACTGCAAGTACTTGGTTGTGACACACCTAATTCTACACCTTCAGTCCTCTCAGAGCAGCTTTCAGAGAGGACTGAAGGTGTAGTGGGGATGGAGATCCCAGCTGATGAGGAGCAAGGAGAGGTCCGCTTAGTTCTTTGGTGTGGGTCTTTTATGTGTGCCTGCCAACGAGCTGCATGGCAGGTCGACATATGTCTGGTCATGCTTGTGGTGCCCAAGCGGCTGATGTTTTGGCCACGCGAGATACGCTTGAGACAAATATTGCAAATAGCAGTGGTGCGATCTGCTGCACTCGTCTCAAAAAAGGCCCACACCAAAGAACTTTTCTGATAACGTGCAGAGGCAGCGCCCTGCACAGGCGGAGCTCTGCGGTGTTGTACAGTTGCTGTGCTGGCCTCTACCTGGCCTCCAGGGGGCATCCTGCCTCGTTGGACATGTGACGCCGCATCCTCCTCCTCCTCGTCCTCCTCCTCATCCTCTCTCCCTTCAGGCACCCACGTGGAGTCAGTGACCTCATCATCCCCTCCCTCTTCACCACTAGAGCAAACCTGGCAGTAAGCTGCAGCTGGTGGAACAGTACTGCCAGATTCCTCAAGCTGGGTATCATCATCCGAGCCTTCGAATCATTGGGCATCCTCCTGGAGCATGTACCCAACACTGTGCTCAAAGAGTTCGGGGGACTCCTCAGGAGGACATGGTGGGTCTAGGGAAGGGGTGGCTGATGATGCTCTGCCAGTACCCTGAGCCTGGGTGAGAGAGGATGAGGAGGATGAGGAGGGCTTGGTCATCCATTCTACCAAGCCTTCAGCATGATGCGGCTCCACATGTCCAGCTGCCGAAAACAAAGACGCGCGTGTCCCATGGCCACGTGCTGATGACGATTCACGACCACGTCCACGGCCACGGCCACGTCCACTAGAAACAGAGCCTGCCTGCCCTGTGTTCTTGGCTCTGCACGCTCTGCCTCCCCTTGGCGGTCTCCCAGCCATTGTAGTCGGTAGTCCTGTGGGTGCTGCTGAGAAGAATATATAGGAGCTCTGTGTGATGCCACTAACACACTAGAAGTCCTATGGGTGCTTCTGCAAAGAAAATAGAGGAGCTCTGTGTGATGCCACTAACACACTAGAAGTCCTGTGGGTGCTGCTGAGAAGAAAATATAGGAGCTCTGTGTGATGCCACTAACACACTAGAAGTCCTATGGGTGCTTCTGCAAAGAAAATAGAGGAGCTCTGTGTGATGCCACTAACACACTAGAAGTCCTGTGGGTGCTGCTGAGAAGAAAATATAGGAGCTCTGTGTGATGCCACTAACACACTAGAAGTCCTGTGGGTGCTGCTGAGAAGAAAATATAGGAGCTCTGTGTGATGCCACTAACACACTAGAAGTCCTATGGGTGCTTCTGCAAAGAAAATAGAGGAGCTCTGTGTGATGCCACTAACACACTAGAAGTCCTGTGGGTGCTTCTGCAAAGAAAATAGAGGAGCTCTGTGTGATGCCACTAACACACTAAAAGTCCTATGGGTGCTTCTGCAAAGAAAATAGAGGAGCTCTGTGTGATGCCACTAACACACTAGAAGTCCTGTGGGTGCTGCTGAGAAGAAAATATAGGAGCTCTGTGTGATGCCACTAACACACTAGAAGTCCTGTGGGTGCTGCTGAGAAGAACATATAGGAGCTCTGTGTGATGCCACTAACACACTAGAAGTTCTGTGGGTGCTTCTGGGAAGAAAATATAGGTCTGTGTGATGGGACTAACACACTTCAAGTCCTATAGGTGCTTCTGGGAACAAAATATAGGATCTCTGTGTGATGGGACTAACACACTTCAAGTCCTATAGGTGCTTCTGGGAAGAAAATATAGGTCTGTGTGATGGGACTAACACACTTCAAGTCCTATAGGTGCTTCTGGGAAGAAAATGTAGGTCTGTGTGATGGGACTAACACACTTCAAGTCCTATGGGTGCTTCTGGGAAGAAAATATAGGTCTGTGTGATGGGACTAACACACTTCAAGTCCTATAGGTGCTTCTGGGAAGAAATGTAGGTCTGTGTGATGGGACTAACACACTTCAAGTCCTATGGGTGCTTCTGGGAAGAAAATATAGGTCTGTGTGATGGGACTAACACACTTCAAGTCATATAGGTGCTTCTGGGAACAAAATATAGGATCTCTGTGTGATGGGACTAACACACTTCAAGTCCTATGGGTGCTTCTGGGAAGAAAATATAGGTCTGTGTGATGGGACTAACACACTTCAAGTCCTATAGGTGCTTCTGGGAACAAAATATAGGATCTCTGTGTGATGGGACTGACACACTTCAAGTCCTATGGGTGCTTCTGGGAAGAAAATATAGGTCTGTGTGATGGGACTAACACACTTCAAGTCCTGTAGGTGCTTCTGGGAACAAAATATATGATCTCTGTGTGATGGGACTAACACACTTCAAGTCCTATAGGTGCTTCTGGGAAGAAAATGTAGGTCTGTGTGATGGGACTAACACACTTCAAGTCCTATAGGTGCCTCTGGGAACAAAATATATGATCTCTGTGTGATGGGACTAACACACTTCAAGTCCTATAGGTGCTTCTGGGAAGAAAATATAGGTCTGTGTGATGGGACTAACACACTTCAAGTCCTATAGGTGCTTCTGGGAACAAAATATATGATCTCTGTGTGATGGGACTAACACACTTCAAGTCCTGTAGGTGCTTCTGGGAACAAAATATATGATCTCTGTGTGATGGGACTAACACACTTCAAGTCCTATAGGTGCTTCTGGGAAGAAAATGTAGGTCTGTGTGATGGGACTAACACACTTCAAGTCCTATGGGTGCTTCTGGGAAGAAAATATAGGTCTGTGTGATGGGACTAACACACTTCAAGTCCTATAGGTGCTTCTGGGAACAAAATATAGGATCTCTGTGTGATGGGACTAACACACTTCAAGTCCTATGGGTGCTTCTGGGAAGAAAATATAGGTCTGTGTGATGGGACTAACACACTTCAAGTCCTATAGGTGCTTCTGGGAACAAAATATAGGATCTCTGTGTGATGGGACTAACACACTTCAAGTCCTATGGGTGCTTCTGGGAAGAAAATATAGGTCTGTGTGATGGGACTAAGGCCCCTTTCAGACGAGGCGGACTCCGCTTGCACGGAGCCCGCCTCTGTCCGTCGGCTCAGCGGGAGATCTGTCCGTTGATCTCCGCTGAGCCGGCGGATGACAAGCCTCTCTCCGCTCACTGAGCGGGGAGGGGCTTGCGAGCGCCGCTGATCTCTATGGAGAGATCGGATGAAAACGGACAGTGTGTCCGTTTTCACCCGATCTCACCCGATCCGATCCGCCAGCGACGGATCTGGACGTGTGGCCCATACGTCTGCTTTTGGCGGATCGGACCGGATCGGATGTCAGCGGACATGTCTCCGCTGACATCCGACGCTCCATAGAGTAACATGGAGCGCCCGTTCAGATCTGCCGTCAAAACTGACAGGCGGATCTGAACGGCCCGTCCGTGTGAAAGGGGCCTTACACACTTCAAGTCCTGTAGGTGCTTCTGGGAACAAAATATATGATCTCTGTGTGATGGGACTAACACACTTCAAGTCCTATAGGTGCTTCTGGGAAGAAAATGTAGGTCTGTGTGATGGGACTAACACACTTCAAGTCCTATAGGTGCCTCTGGGAACAAAATATATGATCTCTGTGTGATGGGACTAACACACTTCAAGTCCTATAGGTGCTTCTGGGAACAAAATATATGATCTCTGTGTGATGGGACTAACACACTTCAAGTCCTATGGGTGCTTCTGGGAAGAAAATATAGGTCTGTGTGATGGGACTAACACACTTCAAGTCCTATAGGTGCTTCTGGGAACAAAATATATGATCTCTGTGTGATGGGACTAACACACTTCAAGTCCTATGGGTGCTTCTGGGAAGAAAATATAGGTCTGTGTGATGGGACTAACACACTTCAAGTCCTATAGGTGCTTCTGGGAACAAAATATATGATCTCTGTGTGATGGGACTAACACACTTCAAGTCCTATAGGTGCTTCTGGGAAGAAAATGTAGGTCTGTGTGATGGGACTAACACACTTCAAGTCCTATAGGTGCCTCTGGGAACAAAATATATGATCTCTGTGTGATGGGACTAACACACTTCAAGTCCTATAGGTGCTTCTGGGAACAAAATATATGATCTCTGTGTGATGGGACTAACACACTTCAAGTCCTATGGGTGCTTCTGGGAAGAAAATATAGGTCTGTGTGATGGGACTAACACACTTCAAGTCCTATAGGTGCTTCTGGGAACAAAATATAGGATCTCTGTGTGATGGGACTAACACACTTCAAGTCCTATGGGTGCTTCTGGGAAGAAAATATAGGTCTGTGTGATGGGACTAACACACTTCAAGTCCTATAGGTGCTTCTGGGAACAAAATATATGATCTCTGTGTGATGGGACTAACACACTTCAAGTCCTATAGGTGCTTCTGGGAACAAAATATATGATCTCTGTGTGATGGGACTAACACACTTCAAGTCCTATAGGTGCTTCTGGGAAGAAAATATAGGTCTGTGTGTTGGGACTAACACACTTCAAGTCCTATAGGTGCTTCTGGGAACAAAATATATGATCTCTGTGTGATGGGACTAACACACTTCAAGTCCTATAGGTGCCTCTGGGAACAAAATATATGATCTCTGTGTGATGGGACTAACACACTTCAAGTCCTATAGGTGCTTCTGGGAAGAAAATATAGGTCTGTGTGATGGGACTAACACACTTCAAGTCCTATAGGTGCTTCTGGGAACAAAATATAGGAGCTCTGCCTGCCTGCCACGAACACACTACAAGTCCTATAGGTGCTTCTGGGAACAAAATATAGGAGCTCTGCCTGCCTGCCACGAACACACTACAAGTCCTATAGGTGCTTCTGGGAACAAAATATAGGAGCTCTGCCTGCCTGCCACGAACACACTACAAGTCCTATAGGTGCTTCTGGGAACAAAATATAGGAGCTCTGCCTGCCTGCCACGAACACACTACAAGTCCTATAGGTGCTTCTGGGAACAAAATATAGGGGCTCTGCCTGCCTGCCACGAACACACTACAAGTCCTATAGGTGCTTCTGGGAACAAAATACAGGAGCTCTGTTTGCTGCCAGTGCCTGCCTGCCACGAACAGACTACAAGCCCCTCTTTCTAAATCAATCTTTCTAAATGAATCTATCTAACTCAATCTCTCTAAGTAAATCTCTCTAACTAACTAAATCCAGCAGAGTGACACAGAACGATCCTGCTCTATCTACGCCGGAACAGCATGTGACCGGCGCAGACGGCGTGGCGGCCTTTTATAGGGGGGGGCGTGTACTAAAGCCCCTGAGCTGTAATTGGCTACAGGCGTCCTGCCTGTAGCCAATTATGGCTCTTCGAGTTTCCGGCGCTGTGATTGGCCAAGCATGCGGGGTCACAGTGCATGCTTGGCCAATCATCAGCCAGCAATGCACTGCGCCGGCCGCGCCGGCCGCAATGCATTGCGGGGCCGCTCGCATCACACGAACGTGATGCGAGCGGCCAAAATAGTTCTGGGCTCGCCGAGCGAGCGAACACCCGGTGCTCGATGCGAACATGGGTTCGCATCGAGCACCGGGCCCATCCCTAGTGCTCATGTCTACCTCCTCAAAGACTGCCAGTATTCACCACTTAGGACTGCAGATATTTGGTAGATCAAAATTAGTCGCTATAAAGCGGGTCACTTGTGACCAAAATGGGCGTACCTTTTCACAGTTCCAGAGCATGTCACCTGTAAGTTTGGTACATTTATGGCAGATAGAGCTATTTATTTTCTTCATGCGAAATAGGCGTAGAGGTGTGTAGTAAACTCTATGAAAGATACGCAACTGTATCATTTTATCCCTGGCTGATATGGTGGTGGTAAAGTACGTATCCGTAAACTCTTCCCAATTTTCATCTGACATATCCGGTATATCCATAAGCCAGTAACTTTTCACTTTCTGTAATTGACCCGCGCCCCCTGTGATAACAGTTTGTAATACCCTGATATTAATCCCGAATGTTCGGGTTGCAAAAGTGCCTCTTCTAACGTAGAGTTATGAAACCCAACATTGTTAAGACCTAATTGGGCCGTTGCTGCATGCTTTAATTGAAGATATCTGAAGTGCCAGGTCCCTGGCACCCCAAGCTCCTCTTGCAGTGTGCCGAAAGGCTTATAAG
This sequence comes from Lithobates sylvaticus, assembly GCA_028564925.1. Classification (NCBI taxonomy): domain Eukaryota; kingdom Metazoa; phylum Chordata; class Amphibia; order Anura; family Ranidae; genus Lithobates; species Lithobates sylvaticus. Next base: position 120,475,037 of record CM053035.1, on the reverse strand, counting down.
ACCCCTGATCATATAGTTGATGTACATATCTTAGACCACTTGCGTCCCAGGCAGAGGCGCCCGGTAGGCTCAAGAAGTGAGTAAACGTAGGGTTGTTCCATATCAACGGTATGTCCTCTGGAATTAAGTGGAGACAGCGTTTATAAATATCAATAGATACCTGTATTATGTCCGTGCCCCTTCGCTCTCTGACACTTGCAAAATATTAGATTACCCAGGGCTTCCTGTGATGAAAGTGTCGCTGCTTCCGCTGCTGTTGCAGCGTTGGTGATCTGTGGGAACAACCACCAGTGCACATACACAAGTTGTGATGCAAAATAATACTGTCTGAGGTTTGGAAGTGCCAAACCCCCCTGAGCTGTGGGCAACTGTAATGTTTTTAGTGCTATTCTAGGATTCTTGGGAGACCATAAAAAGGTTATTAATAAAGAGTCGATTTCTTGGAACAACTTCTTAGTAATATATACCGGACTATTTGCCAGGATATATAAGAACTTAGGCAAGAAAACCATTTTGAATAGGTTGACCCTACCCATCAACGTTAATGGCAGACTTGTCCAGCTAGTCAGTTTGTGTTTAAAGTAGTCTATACATGGCACCAAATTATTAACTATATAGGAGGAAATTGGCAGTTGTATCGTAATCCCTAAGTACTTAAATTTGTCAGTCAGATGGAGTGGGCAGTCTGTTGGGAGGTCGAACAGAAGGTCGTGATCTACTCTGAAAATGTTAGATTTTGTCCAGTTTATCCTAAAGCCCGAGAATCTACCAAACTCCTCTATCAGGCTAAGCATGATTGGGACCGTACTTTGTGGATCTGTCAGGTATAGCAGCATATCATCTGCGTACAAGGATATGCGTTCCTCCAGAGTGCCTATTTTCTTACCTCGGATCCTCTGGGAGGTCCTTAATAATCTGGCCAGGGGTTCTATCACCAGCGCGAACAGCAGTGGGGACAGAGGGCACCCCTGGCAAGTGCCCCTGCGAATACTGAAAGGTCTGGAAATTATCCCGTTGATTCTGATACGAGCAGTAGGTTTCTCATACATTAACCTGATCCATTGAAGGAAATTCCCCCCGAACCCAAATTTTTCGAGTATGTAAAATAGGTAGGGCCATTCAATAGAATCAAATGCCTGAGCGTCTAAGGATACAATCGCTCTGGACTTCATTTCTGTGGTGGGGAATTGGATGTTAGTGAACAGTCTCCGTATATTACTATATGTGGACCTACCTGGGATGAACCCCGTTTGATCAGGGCTAATCAGTGTTGTGACTACTGAGTTTATACGGGTAGCTAATATTTTTGTTAGGATCTTTAGATCTGTGTTGATCAAAGAGATTGGCCTATAGGACTCACAGTATAAAAGATCCTTGTTAGGCTTAGGGATCAGTACTATCAGGGCCTCTTTCATAGACGGGGGTAGACTTTTTTCTAAAAAGATGGTGGCATACAAACGGTGTAACCTAGGTACCATGGTTTCTATATGGGTTACATACCATTCTATGGGGATTCCGTCAGGACCTGGAGTTTTATGTTTAGCAAAAGTTTTAATAGCCTGTTCTATTTCGTCTGTGGAGATGGGTTCCTACAATAACTGCTGCTGTTCTTCCGATAACATCGGAAAGTTAATAGAGTCTACATATTCATACAGCTCAGGGGGGGTATAATGGGCCTGGGACCTATAAAGGTCAGAATAAAATTGCATAAAGGCCGTCATGATCCCTTCCTTGGAATCCTGGACATTGGCCAAGTTGTCATATATTCTGGATATGGCGACTGGGTCAGGTATTGGGTTGGCCAAAAATGCCAAAATCTTGCCATTTTTGTCCCCCGTGTCAAAAATCCTCTGTCTCTGGTACAGCAACTTCTTCTGAGTTTTATCCGTCAATGCTAATTCATATGTCCTTTTAGCAGCCTGTATCGCCTGGAATCCGTCCGGAGACGGGTTCCTGACATATACATCCTCCACCTCCTTCACTTCATTAGACAGAGTAAGTATCTTTTCTGCAGTGGCTCTTTTCAGAATAGATATTCCTCTCATATGCTCCCCTGATTACCGTTTTGAACGCGTCCCATTTAATTAAGTCCGGCCCCACCCGAGCATTCTCCTGCCAGAACATGGTGATGGCTTCCACGCAATAGCTTAGTACCATTGGTTCTGTGAGCCAGTAAGGACTCATGCGCCAGGCGCAATCAGCATCCTGTCCTTGTACACGTATGGTAAGTTCCAGAGGAGAGTGATCGGAAAGTGCTCTGGAGCGATATGACACCTCCTCCACTTTTTGTAGTATATCTCTGGACGTGAAGAACATATCAAGTCGTGATAAAGACTTGTAGGACTCAGATATACAAGAAAACTCTTTTTTATCTGGAAATTTCCAGCGCCATACGTCCGTTAGATCATACGCTTCAGCCCACCCTTTCAAGGAATGAGATTGAGGTCTGGTACATCTGAGCAGATCCATGTCCCCATCCATAACTTTATTAAAATCACCCCCAATGATAAGGTAACCCTGTATCATGGGGAGGACTGCGGCCATACATTTGTCCAACTTCTGTATTTCAAAGGGTGGCGGAACATATATATTTACAATAGTATAAAAAGATTCCAGATATCTTAATACCACGGCTACATAGCAGCCCTGCGGATCAATTTTGACCTCTATTATCTGAACAGGTAGGGACCTGAGAATTAATATAGAGACACCTCTGGAATATGAGGAGTATGTTGCATGGAATGCATGAGCAACATATCTTCTCTTTAATGCCATGACCTTAGACCCTACCAGGTGGGTCTCTTTTAGCAACATAATATGCGATTTCGTGCGTTTTAGGTAGTCCAAAACCAAAGATCTCTTGATCTTTGAGTTCAGACCCCGCACATTTCAGGTAAGACACTTAAGACTCATCTATAAATCTTGAATAATCTATGTAAAGTAAATACACAATATGGTTCTTAGGCCTAGAGAGGCAGATACCAGCTAGAGCATTCAAATTATAGGTTAACATGGTATTGGTGTGGCTTTTCGTGCAATGATACTGTAGTAACACATCTTGATGGTAGTACCGTGTAGTGAAAGTAAAATATAAACTTACAACCAAATAAAACACTTTGGTGTTAACCAACCCTCCCCTCCCCCCCACCCTGCTCATTGCCCCAAACCTCAACGAGCTTCTTCCCAGTAACCATGTGAATAACCTGTGAGGTGACCAAATGGATCCCTCAGTTAACCATTTAGTTTGATAGCGGGGATAGCAAAAAAGTCCCCTTAGAGAGAAAAAAAAGAGTCAAAAATGAAAAAGAAAGTTTAATCACGTGTCTCGGAGAGCAATGGGGACACCTGTAAAAAATAACGTTCAGGATAGCGTTTCTGACATCTGAAAGTCCCTTGTCGGGTATATTATAACCAAAACCTGCTCATTCAACTGTGGGTGGAATTATAACATCTCGGTACCTGTATTCAGGAGTTGTGGAACAGTCCACCCCTCACCGCCAGTCCATCCCTGGTGATCAGGCGTTTTTTTTTTTTTTACTGAAACAGGAAAAACGAAGAGAAACAAAAAGTAAGGCACATCAGGAAGGATGCCCGGGCTAGATTCTGCTAATCATGATGGCACAGGCATCATGTGTAGACCTGTATGGGATAGCACAGTCAAACAAGCTTCCCAAGACAGCACAGCGGCAACGCTCTGGGTAATTAGGCTAGGCCATCAAGCCAGTCCGCAGCTTCTGCTGGGGTCAGGAAGAACTGGACTCTTCCGTCGTTGATGACTCGTAAATTAGCAGGGTAAAGCATGCTGTAGTTAAGTTGCTTGTCTCAAAGTCGCTTCTTTACAGTTGTGAATGCTGCTCTTTGTTTTTGTGTGGCTGCCGAGAGGTCTGGAAAAAGCGATATCTTATTCCCATTAAATCTGATCTCGGGTAGATTCCTGGCATTACGCATAATATTCTCCTTATCTCTGAAATGCAGTATTTTTGCAAGCAGTGGGCGAGGCGGGGCTCCCGGTGGAAGGGGGCGCATAGGGACCCTGTGAGCCCGCTCGATAGCAAACATAGGTGAGAGATGTTCTGCCCCTATAGTGTCACGCAGCCACTTTTCCAGAAAAAGTTCTGGATCCTTGCCTTCTGAACCTTCCGGAAAGCCAATAATGCGTAGATTGTTTCTGCGCATGCGGTCTTCTAAATCATTGAGTTTTAGTGCCTGCTCCTTTAAATCCTGTTGCTGCATTCTCATATTATTAGACATAGGTTGCACAGTATCCTCAATGTCACTAATGCGTTGTTCAGTCCCAGTAATTCTGGATCTCATCTTCTGCATATCATGTTTTACAATTGATAAGTCAAGCCTGACCGTTTCAATCTGTGTAGTGAGAGATGACTGACATTGCTGGATAGCGTCCATTACATGTTTAAGTGTGAGCTCTTCCACTTCTTCACCATCTTCCCCACCCTCCTCTGCTAGTATGGCTGACTGCGATGGTCCCCCTGCCTCACTTTCTTCCTCCCATCTGCCTTCAGCCTCCCAGGGGTCAGGGTCCTCTCTCATAGGCAGGGCCGGCGTGGCCGATAGTCTGGGGCTTTGTGAGGGGTCAGCAAAGTGCTCCTTAATAGTGGAGGGTGGTTTGGGTTTCTTTGTGGTGTTTGCAGCAGTGTGTGGGGCTGCAGGGGATTTAGACTCACCGGCTGGAGCTTTCCTGTCCTTTGGCGGCTTTTTACATGAGGCCGGATGGCCGGCGCCATCTTTGATTCCTCCCGCGGCCTGCGTGTGTTGCCGGTCCGCGGCGATTTTAGGGCCCACTGTGCCGGTTCGACCCATTTCTCCTGGTCCCCCCAGGTCTCGGATGGTTCCCCCACCTGTCTGTGCCCTCCGTTCGGGAAAATCTTTGCCGGATACTGCTCAGGATTGATCGGTGTCAGCGGAGCTCCTCTCCTAGGCTGCTTACATGTCCGCTGCTGGCCACGCCCCTTCCAGGCACAATATTTAAAGGAATATTTCACTTTTATTGTTTCACTTTAGGCATTAAAAAAATCACTGCTCCCGAAAAACTGGCGTTTTAAAAAAAAAAATGTGCATTGATACATGTCCCCTGGGGCAGGACCCAGGTCCCCAAACCCCTTTTTATGGCGATAACTTTCATATAAGCCTTTAAAATTAGCACTTTTGATTATTCATGTTCATGTCCCATAGACTTTAACAGTGTTCATGTGTTCTGCCAAATTTTTGGCCCGTTCGCATATTCTGCTGCAAACCGAACAGGAGGGTGTTCGGCTCATCCCTATTTCTAACAAAGGTTGCAATGAACTCTTCCACTTCTTCTACAATCTCATATTGTAGAACTTCACTTTTACTGAGCCCTCAGTCTTTCACTAGATTTACTGATCCACTGCCACTGGACCCCCTAAGCTTTACCAATTTAGCACTGAGTCCCTGGCTTGGCACTCACAGATACGCCTCCAGCTTCACCCCCGCTGACACGTTAGATCCCTGGCTTGGCACTCCACAAGCGTCACCTCTGCTGTCCTGCTGGGTCTCTGACATGGCATTTGCTGAAGTTTTCCCACTTCTTCACCGTCCCTGGCTGGTGAGAAGTCTGCTCTGGTACTGGCCTCAGCTTACTCACAATGGTCTCCGGTGGCGAGGTGGATGGTCCCTTAGTGGCGGCTGCTTCCCCTCTACCCTCTACCTGATCCCTGTAGCCGCACATCTGTGTGGTCCCTATAATCAGTGTGGAAGTGTTAGTCTCAGACTGGACTCCAGCCAGGCCATGCCCTCTAAACGCATTTTACTCCGACCCTCTGAGCTGAGGCCATGCTGAGCATGGGGATGAAGATCCCAGGTGTGTGGGGGAGTATTTAAGCATTATCAGCAAAAAAGGTGATTTCCACTGCCTGATTGTTATTGAAGTTTCTTGCTCCTCGGGAGCGATTCCCTCTCACCCTGCTCCCCTTCCCTGTACTCTTTTCCCCTTTCTCTCTTTCATTTTCTCCCTTCCTTTGGTTTCTCTTCCTCTCATACTTATTTAACCAAAAATAGGTTGCGTACAAACCCCATTTGGACACCGCGCATCAGACTCCCCCACCCAATGACTTGGTAGTTACCTCCAGAGGACAGAAAGATTTGCTATTGATGTGTGGTTAGCTCATGTATGACCCGACCAGACAGTTCCTTTAACTTATGTAACATGTTACGTTATTAATGCTGCTACTTGTTTTTACCTTTCATTCTGCCGAAAGGGTATACCCGCCTTTTGGTTGTTCCTAAAGAAATTTCTTTTGTTTGCATATTCTGTGAAGTTACTATTACATTGTATCTGTAGCACACACTTTAAATAAAAAAAAGACAATGCAACACATCACAACCATTTTTGTCAAAAAAGTATTTCACCAATAAAGCAATAGATGAGGAAAAAAAACTATAATTTTTTTACTCTCAATGATGGGAACTATGTTCATTTGTGTCTCCAGCACAGAAAATATCCGCAGAGGAATGCTTGCAGAAAAAAATAATCTGATGGAGGGTTTAACCTTTATCTAGAAAAAAAAAAGCTTTGCACACAGATGTTTGCAAGAGAAAATGTCTTCTAGTGCAGAAGGCATGTAGAGCCAGCCATAGAAATGATATAGACATGTGCACACTGAAATATTTAGTTTCGGACTTTAGTTTTCATCAGAAAAATTAATTAATTTAGTTACTCCCGAAATTAGTTTTTATTTATTTTGTTTCGTTAAAAAATGCATTTGTCCGAAAATCCGAAATAATTAAGGTTGAATCTGTCATTGAAGGCTTATGGTGTCTGTCGAATGTTCTAAGAAGATTTGATGGAGCAGCTAAACTGATTCGACATAGAGAGAAAAGATTCGACATAGAGAGAAAAGATTCGACATTATAGAGACAATAGCAAAAAAGGTTGAATGTGCCTAATCTAACTCTATTAGTCCAAGATTATTCGACATAGAGAGCTATTATCTCTATAATGCCAAATCTTTTCTCTCTATGTAGAATAATCTTGGACTAATAAAGCTAAGGTTAGGCACATTCGACCACAGGTTCTATGGACACAGATCACTATTGTCAGCATCGTGTCGAATCTCCTATCTATATCGAACTGTTGTCACAACGAAAACAAAAATAAAGCATTTGTTTATGTCGGATCTTTTGGTTTTCGGATTGTGCACGTTCGTTATCGTTTGTTAAAACCATAACGAAAATACTCAAAATTTGGACGAAAATGCATTTGGATGAAAACGAATGCACATGTCTAGAAATTAATGACTGTACAGGCTTGTTCCCACCACTGCCCTTTTACAGCGGTATTCACCTGTGTGTGATGGATTTCCTGAACACAGACGTTTTGTGTTTGGGAAATACATCATACACACATGTATAGGTAAATGCAGATGCACAAGAGCATCAGTGTTTACACAAGTACAAGTGTGTATAGTCAATTACCACTAAGAGAGGTCCTACTATAGGTTACTAAACCTTGCACATGATTATTTCCCTTTTTTAAAGTATGAGGAATTCTAATACAACCAAAGGCAGCCCAATATAATCTTTAGAATTCTTACATACATTTTACTTGCACCAAGATGAAAGAGAATTTAAAATGTTTCTTTGCAAGCACGAAACAGAACATGAATGTAGCATTTGTGCAGCTAGTATGATGCAGTACCATAGAATAAAAATTAACATTATCAATTCATTGTAATTAGAATTGAACAAATAGATTTGTCAAATTGTTGCTGGTTCATGCTCTGCAATCTAATTTGTGCATTCCTGAAAAGACAGTGAGCTCAATTTTGTCGTCAATAAGCCATTATACTTGCCATTAATTAGAATCATCGCTAATTTGTTTTCAGTTCCCCTTCCTCCCCCTTTTATAATTATTAGGTTTAGAGCTAGTTTGCAAGGAAGTGTCAGTAAAAATGAACCAAAGAAAATTATTTATGATTACTTGCCTGATGGGAAATTCATTATTAGTGCACCTGTTAGTTATGATTATTGGCTAAAGCTCTGCAACCATTCCTGTACCATTTCTTTATCTTTTACAGCCACCTTTCCAGGATGTTTTGTATGTATGCAATGGTATTCAGAGGTCACCATGAACATAAAATACAACACCAGCTAAATACACATTGATATGAGAGCTTTACTTATCTGTAAAATGATTTGTAATTACAGTGCCTTGCAAAAGTATTCACCCCTCTTGGCATTTTTTGTGTTGTGTTGCCTCACAACCTGGAATTAACATGGATTGTTTGAGGATTTGCATCATTTAATTTACAGAACATGCCCACAACTTAGAAGATGTTTTTTTATTGTGAAGCAAACAACAAAATAACAGAAAAAGTCAATGTGCATAACTATTCACCCCCTAAGAGCCCTTTCACACTGAGCCGCCCCAGGCATCAGCGGTAAAGTGGCGCTATTTTTAGCGCCACTTTACAGTCGTTTTAGCGGTGCTATTCGACCGCTAGCGAGGCCGAGCAGCATGTACAGAGCAGCCCCGATCCTCCTCTTCTCAGGTCCCCTGCCTGGCCTCTTTCTCCTGTCAAGTGCAATCAGCTTGCAATGGGGGGGGGGGGGTGAGTAGGCTCCCAAGGCTCAACCCCCCAGCCCCTCTCTCTCCTCATTGGCTCACTGGCTGTGATTGACCGTAGCAGAAGCCATTGGCTCCCGCTGTTGTCTTAGCCAATGAGGAGGGAGAGACCCCTGGAGAGCCGAGGCTCTCGTGCAGGTTAGTATAAGGGGGGGTCTTTGAGAAGGTTTGTTTACCGTCATGCATTGAATGCATGAAGGTAAAACACCTTCAGGCTTAACAAACACTTTAACCACTTGCCGACCAGCCGCCGCAGTTGTACTGAGGCAGAATGGCACGGCTGGGCGAAACAACGTTATGTAATGTCACTTCGCCATGTGGACACTAGGATGCGAGTGTCTGTAGGCCACGATCACTGCCGGGCTCCCGCAATCGCTGCTCACATGGAGAACCGGGATCTGTGTGTGTAAACACACATTTTCCGGTTCTCTGAGGGGAGAACAAACAGATCGTCTATTCATACAGAGTATGAACAGCGATCTGTCATCTCCCCTGCACAGTCCCCTCCCCCCTTCAGTTATAACACACACTAGGGAACACATAAACCCCTTGATCGCCCCTAGTGTTAACCCTTTCCCTGCCAGTGACATTTTTATAGTAATCAATGCATTTTTATAGCACTGATCACTGTATTAGTGCCAATGGTCCCAAAAATGTGTCAAAATTGTCGGATATGTCCGCCATAATGTCGCAATCCTGATAAAAATCGCAGACCGCCGCCATTACTAGTAGAAAAAATAATAATAATTAAAATGCCAAAAAACTATCCCCTATTTTGTAGACGTAAAAGTAAAATTTTGGTTGGGTGCAACATCGCATGACCGCGCAATTGTCAGTTAAAATGACGCAGTGCCGAATTGCAAAAAGTGCTCTGGTCAGGAAGGGGGTAAAATCTTGCGTGGCTGAAGCGGTTAACAAGCAACTTGTGCATAGTGATGGGCCAAACACCCCCCGGTTCGGTTCGCACAAGAACTCCCAAGCATGGAAAAAGTTCGGACCTGAACCACAAACCTATTAAAGTCTATGGGACCCGAACTTGAGAAATCAAAAGTCCCTATTTTAAATGCTTATATGCAAGTTATTGGCCATAAAAAAAGGTATGGGGACTGATATGGTATGGAAACAGTGTGTGGGTCCCCCACCTTAATCCAAGCCAAAATTATTTTTTTTAAATGGTGCCGGGTCCTCCCCATAATCCCAACCAGACCCTTAGGTCTGGTATGGATTTTAAAGGGAACCCCCACTCCAACATTTAAAAAAAAAAAAAAGTGGGGTCCCCCGCAAAATACATACCAGACCCTTATCTGAACATGCAGCCTGGCAGGCCAGGGGGGGCACATGCCCTCAACATGGGAGCCCCCGATGAAGATCCAATGTCAATCCCAATGCTGACTGACCTGCCTGACCTGAAAAAAGAAAGAAAAAAAAGCCTCCGTCTGCGACGAAGGCTCCCCGCCGACTGCCTTCTCTGCCATATGAAAGTTCTTAATGGGCAAGGGGGGGGGGGCACCTGGTGATGTCACCTGGTGTCACTGCCCCAAATGATGTCACCGACCCAGCATGCACTGGTCGGTGATGTCACAAGGGGGTGGTGTCACTAGCAGTTGACGTCATCAGGTGGCTCCGCTGCTTACCTATTTAAACAGCTGTCAGACAGTGGAGCAGGCAGTCGGCGGTTAGCCTTCATCATGGGCGGAGCTTTTTTTTCGGGTCTGACGGTGCGGCGGGCGTCGTGATTGACGATTGATCTACATCAGGAGACATTGTTTTTTTTTATTTTTAATAAAAGAATTGTCGAAAACTGTGTCCAGGCTCGAGAAAGATTGAGACCATATGGTCAGGATTTGCCCACATGCCTGGACCGGCACATGGCTCAGCCTCCCAGGGAGCTGCTGAGAGCCTGAGTCGGCCGCTCCTATGACCCTCCACAGCCCAGTGCTCCAGTGAGCATGGGGGGAGGGCAGAGCTGACAGCGGTATCGGCAGTCACCAGTTCTCTGCTCATGGAGCTCTGAGGACAGAGCGATTGGCGGTATTTGATCGTTGGGTTCTCAGTCTTAGAGGAGCTGGGTGACAGATGTAGCATTGGACCAATACTGTATCCAGATATAGGTAAGTATGATTCCAAAAAAATACAACCCCCCCCCCCCCCCCATACTTCTCGTTTAAGGCAAAAGAGTACAGGACATAACAAGCAAAAATAACAGGAAGGTTAAAAATGCTAAAAGTAACTGGAAATGTATAATTAAATGGGAAAGCCACATAAAATGAGAACATGTTCATACACAATACCATATAGTACATGAAAGCAGTTTCCATATTATAATGCATCTGAGAAACAAAAAATCACTTTAGAGATCGATTTAAAGATCCTTGGTTGCCAAATCTCACTGAATCTCTCCCTTGGGTCATCTCTGATTGCTTCAGCTTTTCAAATAATATAGCTACATTAAATTGATATTTGACTGCATAGGGAATAGGGTATTTAAGACACAATGTGCTTACAACCATTGCTACAATACGATTGGTAATTTTGGAATATTTATTGCCAAATAAATCTAAATAATTTTTAAAGAGAAAATGAGAAACTATATCTAAACATATCTTAATGGTAATCTGTCACAGATCTGGGAAAATGTTTCAAATTATGAAACCCTAATAAAGGATTTCTTTTGTTTGCTACATATTGATCTGGCAAATAAAATTTAAAGTGATTGTTAAGTCTCGCTTTAAAAAAAATATAAATAAATAACAAACATGTTATACTTACCTCCTCTGTTATAGTGGATTTGCACAGAGCAGCCCAGATCCTCCTATTCTTGGGTTCCTCTTCGCTGCTCCTGGCCCCTCCCTCCTGATGAGTGCCCCCATAGACCAGCAGCTTGGGGCACCCGAGCCGAGTCAGAGCTCTGTGTATCTATTCAGACACGGAGTCCCAACCTGGCCCCATCCCCTCTCTCCCCTGATTGGCTAACTGACTTTGATTGACAGCCATGGGAGCCAATGGCGCCCCCCATCCGTGCCTCCAGCCCCCTAATTGACATACAGGGTGCCGGACCATAGATTCCAATGGGGTGGGGTGTTTTTTTTTTTGAAGCACGTGATTAGAGCCAGAGGCTCTAATAGGCTTCAAAAAAGGGTGGGGGCAGAGGAGCAAAGCACTGCCGCAGGCTGAACTGGGGAGGCGGTGGTTGTTTGCCCCCCCCCCATGTTATAGAGGTAAGGAGAGCGGGATGTGTTCTGTAGTTCTAACCTCCATAGATTCAGTGCAGTGAGTGTCCTCACTCTAGGATATAGTTACATAGTTAGGTTGAAAAAAGACGCAAGTCCATCCAGTTATAAAATGCCATATACACGATCCTATACCCACAGTTGATCCAGAGGAAGGCGAAAAACCCCAGCAAAGCATGATCCAATTTGCTACAGCAGGGGAAAAAAATCCTTCCTGATCCCCCAAGAGGCAATTGGATATTCCCTGGATCAACTTTACCTATAAATGTCAGTACCCAGTTTTAGAAAGAATCCAGGCCATTTTTAACCGCTAGCCGACCAGCCGCTGCAGTTGTACTGCAGCAGCATGCCTCAGCTCCACGACTCGCTGTTATGTTACGTTGGTAACATAAGCGGCCACTTGTGTGCCCCGGCTTGCTCCCCGAGCCGATGCGAGTGCCCGATGGTCTCGTTTACCGTCGGGGTCCCACGATCGATCGGGGCACACGGAGAACTGGAAGCTGTGTGTGTAAACACACAGTTTCCGGTTCTCTGAGCAGTGAACTGACAGATCGTCTGTTCATACAGAGGCCCTTTTTGGCTTAGAATGGGCCAACGACACTCCCAGCTCCTCAACTGTGATGGTTTCTCCAACTCCTCTCTAACCCTAGCTGGAAGCGACGGCATACCAGAGGAGGCAAGATAAGACTGTATGGGTGAGTTTGAGGGGGCAAGGTTGTAAAGACCCTCATAGAAGGATCTAAACTCCACCGCCATCACAGAAGAGGTAGTTAGCTTTTGGCCAGAGGAGTCAATGATGTAAGAAAAGTAGGTTTTAGTACGGGGACCACGCATGGCTCGGGCCAGCAATGTACCCGGTTTATTTGAGTAAGCTTTTCCTTTGTTTTGTGAAACAGAAGAGAGCGGAGCTCCTCACGACTCCAAAGAGATCCTGGTACGTGGAACGCGCTAGGCTAGCTTTATGAGAGCATTCCAAGCTATGCAGTTTGGACAGGAGTTCATCTATGTGACGGGACCTCTCCCTTTTGAGGCAAGCCCCTATAGTGATCAGTGTACCCCATATAACCGGCTTACCCAGACAACCAGCGGATTTTCAATCGACGCTCCATTCAAAGAGAAGTGTTCCTGTAGGGCAGCCAACAGCTCAGCGTGAGTCTCCTTTGATTAAAGCAGGGCCTCATTCAGTCTCCAGCACGGAGTGATCTGTGTCACCAGGCCAAGCAAAGCGCCAAGTGAATCGGCGCATGGTCTGAGAGGGAAATTACATCTATACTAGTAGACACCACTCTGGATAGATCTTTATGCATGATCAGAAGATAGTCAAGACGCGAGTAAGTGTGGTGAACCTGTGAAAAAAAGTCACGTTCTTGTGGATGCATCAACCACCAGGGATCTATCAAATGAAGGAGGTGAAGATCCGCCTTCAAACGTTTGAGGCGGGAGAAAGAGAGGTGAGGCGGGAGAAAGAGAGGTGAGAGGAGCCTCGCTAAGCCACGCCCCTCATTACCCACTTCTTTTAAACTGAACCTCCACCTCAGTCTCAAGTCTTTTGCAGACGGTAACAGGTTTTCTTCTAAGATTGCCCTGTATTTGGCTCCATCCATCTTTCCATCAACTCTGACAAGCTTCCCTGTCCCTGCTGAGGAAAAGCATCCCCACAACATGATGCTGCCACCACCATGTTTCACAGTGGGGATGATGTGTTCAGGGTGTTCGTTTTCCGCCAAACATAGCGTATTGCTTTTAGGCCAAAAAGTAAAATTTTGGTCTCATCTGACCAGAACACAAAGTAGGTGAGGTCGAAAAAAAAAGACCCAAGTCCATTAAGTCCAACCTGTGTGTGTGATTATATGTCAGTATTACATTGTATATCCCTGTATATTGCAGTCGTTCAGGTGCTTATCTAATCGTTTCGTGAAACTATCGATGCCCCCCACTGAGACCACCACCTGTGGAAGGGAATTCCACATCCTTGCTGCTCTTACAGTAAAGAACCCTCTACGTAGTTTAGGGTTAAACCTCTTCTCTTCTAATTTTAATGAGTGGCCACGAGTCTTGTTAAACTCCCTTCCGCAAAAAAGTTTTATCCCTATTGTGGGGTCACCAGTATGGTATTTGTATATTGAAATCATATCCCCTCTCAAGCGCCTCTTCTCCAGAGAGAATAAGTTCAGTGCTCGCAACCTTTCCTCATAACTAATATCCTCCAGACCCTTTATTAGCTTTGTTGCCCTTCTTCGCAATCGCTCCATTTCCAGTACATCCTTCCTGAGGACTGGTGCCCAGAACTGGACAGCATACTCTAGGTCCGGCCAGACCAGAGTCTTGTAGATTGGGAGAATTATCATTTTATCTCTGGATTTAATCCCCTTTTTAATGCATGCCAATATTCTGTTTGCTCTGTTAGCAGCAGCTTGGCATTGCATGCCATTGCTGAGCCTATCATCTACTATGACCCCCTGGTCCTTTTGCATCCTAGTTACCATGGGCCTCTTGGCTGCTTCTCTGATTAATGCTCTCTTTGCCCGGCCTGTCAGTTTGGGTGGACGGCCATGTCTTGGTAGGTTTGCAGTTGTGCCATACTCGTTCCATTTTTGGATGATGGATTGAACAGTGCTCTGTGAGATGTTCAAAGCTTGGGATATTTTTTTTAATAACCTAACTCTGCTTTAAACTTCTCCACAACTTTATCCCCGACCTGTCTGCTGTGTTTCTTGGCCTTCATGATGCTGTTTGTTCACTAAGGTTCTCTAAAAAACCTCTGGAGGCTTCACAGAACAGATGTATTTATACTGAGATAAAATTACACACAGGTGGACTCTACTTACTAATTAGGTGACATCTGAAGGCAACTGGTTCCACTAGATTTTAGTTAGGGTTATCAGACTAAAGGGGGCTGAATACAAATGCAAATACCTATTTATTTGTAAAAAATCTTGAAAACCATTTTATCATTTTCCTTCCACTTCACAATTATGTGCCACTTTCTGTTGGTCTATCACATAAAACCCCAATAAAATACATTTAAGTTTTTGGTTGTAACATGACAAAATGTGGAAAATGTCAAGGGGTATGAATACTTTTTCAAGGCACTGTATACATAAACTCACACACATACATACACACTCACATACAAACAGTACATACATAGTCACAAAACCACAGCTTACTATATTTGGCTGACCAGAGTTTGGCACCTACACCACAGAGTAAGATGCGTGTGTACACAGTACTGCATGGAAGGAAGGCAGGGCAGGTCAGGACTAGGGATGGGCCGATTCGATTCGCACCAGAAAATGCAAACAGGCAAAAAATGTGTTTGAACACCGTTAAAGTCTATGGGACACGAACATGAACAAGAAAAAGTGCTAATTTTAAAGGCTTATATGCATGGTATTTTCATAAAAAGTGTTTGGGGACCTGGGTCCTGCCCCAGGGGACATGTATCAATGCAAAAAAAAGTTTTAAAAAACTAAAGTTTTTTTGGGAGCAGTGATTTTAATAATGCTTAAAGTGAAACAATAAAAGTGTAATATTCCTTAAAATTTCGTACCTGGGGGGTGTCTATAGTATGCCTGTAAAGGAGTGCATGTTTCCTGTGTTTAAAACAGTCTGACAGCAAAATTACATTTTTAAAGGAAAAAAAGTAATTTAAAACTACTCGCGGCTATAATGAATTGTCGGTCCGGCAATACACATAAAAGTTCATTGACAAAAACAGCATGGGATTTCCCCACAGGGGAACCCCAAATCAAAATTTAAAAAAATAAATGCGTGGGGTCCCCCCAAATTCCATACCAGACCCTTATCCGAGCACGCAACCTGGCAGGCCGCAGGAAAAGAGGGGGATGAGAGAGCGCCCCTCCTCCTAAACTGTACCAGGCCACATGCCCTCAACATTGGGAGGGTTCTTTGGGGTAGCCCCCCAAAGCACCTTGTCCCCATGTTGATGGGGAGAAGGGCCTCATCCCCACAACCCTTGCCCGGTGGGTGTTGGGGTCTGTGGGCGGGGGGCTTATCGGAATCTGAAAGCCCCCTTTAACAAGGGGACCCCCAGATCCCACCCCCCGTGTGAGTACCCCTACCATTTCACAAAAAAAGTGTCAAAAATGTTAAAAAGACAAGAGACAGTTTTTAACAATTCCTTTTAATTTCTTCTTCTTTCCCTGCTTCTTCTTCCATCTTCTTTCTTCTGGTCTTCATTCGGTGATCTTTTTCTTCCCCTGCTTCTTCCTCTATCTTCCTACGCTTCTTCCTCCGGTCTTCTTGTCCGGCATCTTCTTCTCCGATTTGTCCTCTGCACGATCCACCTCAGTGGGAGTCTTCCGCTGTGTGACGCTTCTGTTCAGGTGACAGTTCTTATATAACGGAGGGCGGGGCCACCTGGTGACCCTGCCCCCCTCTGACGCACGGGGGCTTCCCTATGGCTTTCCCTGTGTCAGAGGGGGGCGGGGTCACCCACCTGCAGACCCCCACAACCATCAACATGGGGACAAGGTGCTTTGGGGGGCTACCCCAAAGCACCCTCCCAATGTTGAGGGCATGTGGCCTGGTACGGTTCAGGAGGGGGGGCGCTCTCTCGTCCCCCCTCTTTTCCTGCAGCCTGCCAGGTTGCCAAAAAGATGGCTACAGCATGTGCCTAAATTGCTGGGAGGGCGTCCATGTATGTCCTCCCATGAATGAGCTACCTGCGCACCCCCTGCGGGGCACGTCAGGCTTGCTCCATGATCAGTGAGTTAATGAGTCTCAGCTCACAGATCGGAGTAAGGGGCCATGCTCAGGGGGCTAAGTCCAAGCCCCACACTATATTAGGCTGCTTACACGTGCAGGCATTTTCGTGTATATATATATATATATATATATATATATATATATACAAACACACAGTGTAGTCAGTGTAGACTATATATACAGTGCAGGCAATGTATTAATATATATATATATATATATATACCGTGTAGTATATATATATATATATATATATATATATATATATATATATATATATATATATATTCATATATACATATATATATATATATATATATATATATATATATATATATATATATATATATATATATATATATATTCAGTGCATTCAGTGTAGATTATATATACAGTGCAGGCAGTGTACAGTATATTATAAAGTGCATTGAAGTGGTTAGGGGAACCCAATGACAGAATTAAGAGAATAAACTGCATGGTGTCCCCCCAAAATCCATACCAGGCCCTTTAGGTCTGGCATAGATATTAAGGCGAACCCCATGCTAAAATTTAAAAAAATTGGCATGCCCCCCCAAAATCCATACCAGACCCTTATCCGAGCAAGCAGCCTGGCAGGTCAGGAAAGGGGGGATGAGCGAGCGGCCCCCCTCTTCCTGAACCATACCAGGCTGATTTCCCTCAACATGGGGAGGGTGCTTTGGGGTCTTCCCGACAACATTGGCCATTGGTTGTCGGGGTCTGCGGGTGGGGGGTTTGCCAGAATCTGGATGCCCCCAGATCCCGCCCCCTATGTGAATGGGTATCGGGTACATTGTACCCCTTACCCATTCACTCAAAAAGTGCCAAAAAGTAAAAACCACAACAGACAGTTTTTGACAATTCCTCAATAAAAAAAAAAAAAGGCGCATGTGCGGAAATCTCCAAGATGGCCGCTTAAGCCAGGAGCTCCACACTGCCAAGGCCATACGGCATACCTAGCGGGGGACACAGGGTCCCACCACAGCGGAACCATCCAACGGCGGAAAGCCCCGGGAAGGGACACATGTCACTGGGCTTGGCCCGGAGAGACCTGGGGCCGCAATTCAACACTGCAGCCGTTCGGGCCGAATCCAAGATGGCGGGTGCCACACAGCCACACACTCCAGGCACAGAGGAGCTTTCCAGACTCAGGTAAACCCTGGCTCCAGCTAGCCTAATCTTCACCTTGGGGACCCATGTGAGTAACCACCAAACCGTGGCCCTCATTGAACACTCTATGCAGGATCTCCTGGACTCCCCTCAGGGACCTCCCCCTGTCTGGTCAACAGATATGCCTTCTCCATCTGACCTGTCCCCTAATTCCATCTTCACAGCTCCTGACCTTTTCATGAAACTGTCAGACCTGCTGGACAGGGAACTAGCACAAACAGTAGCCAAAATCACTGGTGATATCCATAAGGACTCCCAGAACCTGGGATCCAGGATGGAAGATATAGAAAATAAGCTGTCGCTAAAACAATACAGAACTCTGACCACATTCAGGTTCTCCAGGATTAACTAGATACAGCCTTATCCAGGATTGACGACCTGGAAAATAGGCCCAGGAGACAGAATTTCTGTATCAGAGGCCTTCCGGAATCAATCACTGACACCATGTCTGTCATGCAAGATTTCCTCAAAAAATTGATTCCCAACATCCCTCCACACAAATTGGAGATAGACCGGGCCCACAGGACCTTGGGTCCTCCAAGAAAAGATGGCTCCCCAGAGATATAGTGGTGAAACCCCATTTCTTTCTTCATCAAGGAAGAAGTGATAAAGCTGTGTCGCTTCCAATCTCCCCTACCTTGCTGAGGGCATGCCATACAGGTTTTTGCTGACATCTCACCGACCACAATTCAAAAAAGGAGAACTTTGAATCCCCTTCTAACAGTGTTATCTCAACGTGACATCAAGTACAGATGGGCCTTCCCCTTTGCTAGAAAGTTCGACTTCAAAAGCAAGACGGATTCCTTCCACAGCTTCTAGGATGGTGAACGTCTCCTCCTGGACCTACATCTAATTTTGCAAGAAGCGGCAATAGACTTTGCTAATTCCAGCTCCGGGTCAGCCAAGCATCCCTCTCCCACGAGCCCCCTGATGACTGTCTGGAAAAAACCTAAACCTAAATGCTCCATTTTTTTTTCTTGCCAAGACCAGGAGGTTGCAGGGCAGGTAGGCCTCAGTTCCCATTTTTACTACTCCCTAGTTCCTAGCTTATCTCAGCTGTTTTTGACTTTTCACAAATTAGAACTTTGTTGCCTGAACACTTCTTTTTTATCACTCTGTTTGGGTCAACCCGTTGTTCCACTCTGTGCTGCGATCCTGAATTTCTGGGACACCTTCCCGGGGGGGTTCGGACCCTTCCCCAATAGGGGGAGGAGGCGAGCCCCCAGGGACCACGTGCCTGGGACCAAAAGGTCCCCCATACCTTAGCAATCTTTTGCAGTTGTTATTTTGGTGTGCCGAGACTGTGGCAGTTTTGCCGTTCCTCTCCCTACCCCATGGATTTGGTTTCACCTTCTCCCTGGGTTAGGACATATTTTGTTGTTTCCCAGACAGCGGTTCTCGCTATGACTGCTGTCTACTCAGGCTTCCCGGAGGCCTGAGTACCTTACCCTATCTTGTCATCCTTTTCTTCTTTCTTACCTCTCTCTCTTTTTCAGCAAACCGCTAGACTCTGTGCAAAACACCCATCGGGAGGTTTCAGCTTCCCAGCACGCAAGCCACCGGGACCAGTCTCACAGCTCCCAACAGGTAAGTGACGATGAATTGGGTATAGGTCTGACCCTCCAGCTCCATGACAAGTAAGGCACCACAAGCTGCTCCCTTAAGAGTAGCAACTCATAACAGCTAAGGGTTAAACTCCCCCACCAAACGCAGAAAGGTCCTTGACTACATGAGATCCCATAAAATAGACGTTCTCTTTCTACAAGAAATGCAAAAGAAGATTTTGTTGGGCAAGAAATGCATTTTCCGATCCGGTACAAACCATCCTTTATCCACGCTCATTTCCCTCTTTTTTTCCTTTCCAATGCAAAGGATAAAACCAGAGGGGTAGCTATTCTCATCTCAAGGAGCTGTAGGTTCTCTTTGAGATTGGAACAAAGAGATCCTGAGGGCAGATTCCTTCTGATTAAAGGGATCATAGATGTCATCTCTACTCCTTTGTGTCCTACTATGCCCCTAATTCCGGCAAATCAAATTTTTTCTGATCAATCTTTAAGACTCTTTAAGTCGCCACGTGGCGTCAGAGGGGGATGGCCTCGCCCTCGGCCCCGCCCTCAGCTATATAACAGCTGTCACTGAGAAGAAGCGTCATTCGTCGGGAGCCTCTCATGGAGGCGGAGTTGGCAGCGTGAGATAAATCTACATCGCAGGACATTTTTTTTGTTTTTTAAATAAAGGACTTGTGCCAAAGTGTCTCCTGTCTTTTTTACTATTTTTTACACTTTGAGAAATGGTAGGGGTACAATGTACCTGTTACCAATTCACATGGGGGGATCTCCTTGACAAAGGGGGCTTGCAAATTCTGATAAGCTCCCCTCCCACATACCCCCACAACCACCGGGCAAGGGTTGTGGGGATGAGGCCCTTGTCCCATCAACATGGGGACAAGGTGCTTTGGATGGCTACTCCAAAGCACCCTCCCCACGTTGAGGGCATGTGGCCTGGTACGGTTCAGGAGGGGGTCGCTCTCTCATCCTCCCTCTTTTCCTGCAGCCAGCCAGGTTACGTGCTTGCATAAGGGACTGGTATGGATTTTGGGGTGAACCCTACGCCATTTTTTTTACATTTTGGCACAGGGTTCCCTTTAAAATCCATACCAGACCCTTCTGTCTGGTATGGTTTTTTGGGGGGGGGCCCTACACCATTTTTTTTTTATTTGGCACAGGGTTTCCCTTAATTTTCATACCAGACCTGAAGGGCCTGGTATGGATTTTGGGGGGACCCACACGCAATTTATTTTAAAAAAATTGGTTTGGGGTTCCCCTTAATATTCATACCAGACCCAAAGGGCCTGGTAATGGACTGGGGGGCCCATGTCATTTTTTTCAATGGGTTTTATCTATATTGCCGAGACCCTACAATTCATTACAGCCGTGATCAGTTTTAAATCATTTTTTTATGAATGAATGAATGATTTGTATAGCGCTGCAAATGCGAACTGAATAGCCTAAAGGCACTTGGTCTGTCCTGCGATGTCCTGCTTATCAGAAGAGGTGGGTCTTGAGTAGGGATGAGCCGAACACCCCCGGGTTCGGTTCGCACCAGAACCTTCGAACGGACCGAAAGTTCGCGCGAATTTTCGAACCCTATACGTTATAATGGACGCGAACGTTCGAAATCAAAAGTGCTAATTACAACGGCCAATATGCATGTTAATGTCATAAAACAGGTTTGGGGACCCGGGTCCTGCCCCAGGGGACATATATCAATGCAAAAAGAACTTTTAAAAACTAACGTTTTTTCGGGAGCAGTCATTTTAATGATGCATAAAGTGAAAAAAAAAAAGTGAAATTTTCCTTTAAATATGGTACCTGGGGGGTGTCTAAAGTATGCCTGTGAAGTGGCATGTGTTTCCCGTGTTTAGAACTGTCCTTGCACAAAATGTCATTTGTAAAGGAAAAAAAGAAGCCATTTAAAACCACTTGCGGCTTTAGGTTTGTTCTTAAGTAGAATCTGAACAGGTACATTATGAAGTGTAGCTCCATCCCAAAAAAATCTATTTTTAAGCTTTTTGGAGAACATAGGGAGGGGTTATCACCCCTGTAACATTTGCTGTCTTTGCACATCTGTTCAGAACATGTCACCTCACTTTCCGTCCCAATGACAAATGTTTTTGGAAAAAGTGGGGTTTTAATTGAAACAAGGATTGGTGATAAAGTATCAGTAGAGAGGAGATACCTTTTTCCCAAATTAAATCTAACAGGATAGAATTTCCCTTCCTAGGGGTAGATTTCCTCTCACTTCCTGTTTTCTCTTTCCATTTGCAAGTAGGAGTCGTTTGTAAGTTGGATGTATGAAAGTAGGGGCCTGGCGTATATACTCTGCAGAAATTTGCCCTATTAGATGTTGGTGTAGCCACAAGACTGGTGGGCACAGGAATGGGCCCTGCTGTGAGTTAATAGATCAAGATTTGTAATTGCATGCACCTGTTGAACAGGGCAGAAAAATTGGGGGTGGTGGTGGTGGTGGTGGACGGTGTTGCCACAAGACTGTAAGCTCTCACAGTTACTCTTGGTGGGCGCAGGAATGGGCCCTGCTGTGAGTTATTAGATCAAGATTTGTAATTGCAAGCACCTGATGAACAGGGCAGAAAAATTGGGCCTTTGGCGGTGGTGGTGGACGGTGTTGCCACAAGACTGTAGGCCCTCATAGTTACTCTTGGTGGGCGCAGGAATGGGCCCTGCTGTGAACTATTAGATCAAGATTTGTAATTACCCGCCCCTGTTAAACAGGGGCTGAAAAATTGTGCCTTAGGCACTGGTGCTGGTGCCACAACACTGCAACCCCTCACAGATACTGTACTTGGAGCACAGCAGTCACACGTGTTGCGAAGCATTTTTTTAAAAAATTGTAAGTACACGCCCCTGTTAAACAGGGGCTGAAAAATTGTGCCTTAGGCACTGGTGCTGGTGCCACAACACTGCAACCCCTCACAGATACTGTACTTGGAGCACAGTGTTGCGAAGCATTTTTTTATAAAAATTGTATGTACACGCCCCTGTTAAACAGGGGCTGAAAAATTGTGCCTTAGGCACTGGTGTGGTGCCACAACACTGCAACCCCTCACAGATACTGTACTTGGAGCACAGCAGTCACACGTGTTGCGAAGCATTTTTTTAAAAAATTGTAAGTACACGCCCCTGTTAAACAGGGGCTGAAAAATTGTGCCTTAGGCACTGGTGCTGGTGCCACAACACTGCAACCCCTCACAGATACTGTACTTGGAGCACAGTGTTGCGAAGCATTTTTTTATAAAAATTGTATGTACACGCCCCTGTTAAACAGGGGCTGAAAAATTGTGCCTTAGGCACTGGTGTGGTGGCATGGATCATTGAGGAGGAGGAAGAGGATAGTCAGTGAACATAAGAGGACAGTCACTCAGCATCAGCATAGGCAGTCTTGAAGGGATGTGATGTGACATTAAAAATTATTCGGTTATATCCGCCTCAGGTGCCTGGTAGCTGGTGGTGATCCAAGACTGATTCATTTTGATGAAGGTCAGTCGATCAACCGAGGCGGTGGACAGGCGCACCCTATGATCAGTCACAAATCCTCCAGCAGCACTGAATGTGCGTTCGGACAGAACGCTGGAGGCAGGACAGGCCAGTAGCTCAATTGCATACTGTGCAAGCTCTGGCCAGTGATCCATCCTCAGGACCCAGTAAGCCAGAGGATTTTCGGTGGGAAAGGTGTCCAAGTCTGACCTTGCCCCAAGGTATTCCTGCACCATGTATATCAGACGCTGGCGATGGTTGCTGGAACCGATCATACCTTGGGGCTGCGGACTAAAAAATTGTCTGAACGCATCGGTCAGACGTCCACCTTCCCCACCGCTCCTTCTGCCACTGACCGAAGCCTCAGCAACTCGTCGCCCAGGACCAGGAGTTTGTAGCCTCCCAGTTTCTGGGAACGCGTTCCACAGACCTTTCTGCAAGGCCTCCCTGAGATGTCTTATCCTCTGCTCCCTCTGCGACGGCAAGATAAGGTCCGCAACCTTACCCTTGTACCGCGGATCAAGGAGAGTGGCCAGCCAGTAATGGTCCCTCTCCTTGATCCGAAGAACACGAGGATCCTTCCGCAGGCTTTGCAGGATCAGGGAGGCCATGCAGCGTAGGTTAGCTGAGGCATTCCGTCCGGAGTCTTCTGGGTCACTGAGGATGACATGATCGCCAGCCACCTCCTCCCAGCCACGTACAAGTCCACTGGTTTGTTGGGACTGTACATCATCCCTAAAAGACTGCTGCTGCTGATGCTGAGTGCCAGGCTCCACCTCCATGCTCACACAATCCTCCTCCTCCTCCTCCTCCTCCTCCTCCTCATCCTCTTCCTGTGTGATGGGTGGGACAGGAGGAACACTGTCCGGATAAAGGGGGCCTTGAGAGGCAAGGAAGTCCTCCTCTTCCTGCCTCTGTTCTGCCTCAAGTGCCCTGTCCATTATCCCACGCAGCGTATGCTCCAACAGGTGGACAAGAGGGACAGTGTCACTGATGCATGCACTGTCACTGCTCACCATCCTCGTGGCCTCCTCAAATGGTGAGAGGACAGTGCATGCATCCCTGATCATGCTCCACTGACGTGGGGAAAAAAAACCAAGCTCCCCTGACCCTGTCCTGGTGCCGTAGTCGCAAAGGTACTCATTGATGGCCCTCTGCTGCGTGTGCAGTCGCTGCAGCATGGCCAACGTTGAGTTCCACCTGGTGGGCATGTCACATATTAGGCGGTTCTTGGGCAGGTTCAGCTCCTTTTGCAGCTCAGTCAGCCGAGCACTGGCATTATAAGATCGGCGGAAATGCACACAGACTTTCCTGGCCTGCCTCAGGACATCCTGTAAGCCTGGGAACCTGCCCAAGAACCGCTGCACCACCAGGTTGAGGACGTGAGCCATGCAGGGCACATGGGTGAGCTGCCCCTGTCGCAGGGCGGAGAGGAGGTTGGTGCCATTGTCAGAAACGACCATTCCTGGCTTAAGCTGACGTGGCGTCAACCACCTCTCGGCCTGCCCCTGCAGAGCTGCCAGAACCTCTGGCCCAGTGTGGCTCCTGTCCCCCAAACACACCAGCGCAAGCACGGCATGGCATCTTTTTGCCTGCGTACTTGCGTAGCCCCTTGTACGCCTACGGAGCACCGCTGGTTCCAAGGACAGAGCACTGGAGGAAGAAGAAGAGGAGGGGGTGGAGGAGAGAGGTGTGTCACAACCAGTAGCAGTAGTAGCATTTTGGAGGCGTGGTGGCGGAACAACCTCCAACACTACTGCACCTTGTCCTGCATCCCTCCCAGCTGCCAATAGAGTGACCCAATGGGCCGTGAAAGAAAGGTACCGTCCCTGTCCATGCCTGCTGGACCATGAGTCAGCGGTAATATGCACCTTACCGCTGACCGCCCTGTCCAGCGAGGCATGGACATTGCCCTCCACATGCCGGTAGAGAGACGGAATCACCTTCCGTGAGAAAAAGTGGCGTTTGGGAACCTGCCACTGAGGAACCGCACATTGAACAAACTCACGGAAGGGGGCCGAGTCTACCAACTGAAAAGGCAGCAGTTGAAGTGCTAGCAATTTAGCCAGGCTAGCATTCAACCGCTGGGCATGTGGATGGCTGGGAGTGTACTTCTTTCTACGGTCCAGCAGCTGGGGCAGGGAAATTTGCCTGCTGCAATCGGACGTCGGTGTACTGCAAGTACTTGGTTGTGACACACCTAATTCTACACCTTCAGTCCTCTCAGAGCAGCTTTCAGAGAGGACTGAAGGTGTAGTGGGGATGGAGATCCCAGCTGAGGAGGAGCAAGGAGAGGTCCGCTTAGTTCTTTGGTGTGGGTCTTTTATGTGTACCTGCCAACGAGCTGCATGGCAGGTCGCCATATGTCTGGTCATGCTTGTGGTGCCCAAGCGGCTGATGTTTTGGCCACGCGAGATACGCTTGAGACAAATATTGCAAATAGCAGTGGTGCGATCTGCTGCACTCGTCTCAAAAAAGGCCCACACCAAAGAACTTTTCTGATAACGTGCAGAGGCAGCGCCCTGCACAGGCGGAGCTCTGCGGTGTTGTACAGTTGCTGTGCTGGCCTCTACCTGGCCTCCAGGGGGCATCCTGCCTCGTTGGACATGTGACGCCGCATCCTCCTCCTCCTCGTCCTCCTCCTCATCCTCTCTCCCTTCAGGCACCCACGTGGAGTCAGTGACCTCATCATCCCCTCCCTCTTCACCACTAGAGCAAACCTGGCAGTAAGCTGCAGCTGGTGGAACAGTACTGCCAGATTCCTCAAGCTGGGTATCATCATCCGAGCCTTCGAATCGTTGGGCATCCTCCTGGAGCATGTACCCAACACTGTGCTCAAAGAGTTCGGGGGACTCCTCAGGAGGACATGGTGGGTCTAGGGAAGGGGTGGCTGATGATGCTCTGTCAGTACCCTGAGCCTGGGTGAGAGAGGATGAGGAGGATGAGGAGGGCTTGGTCATCCATTCTACCAAGCCTTCAGCATGATGCGGCTCCACATGTCCAGCTGCCGAAAACAAAGACGCGCGTGTCCCATGGCCACGTGCTGATGACGATGCACGACCACGTCCACGGCCACGTCCACTAGAAACAGAGCCTGCCTGCCCTGTGTTCTTGGCTCTGCACGCTCTGCCTCCCCTTGGCGGTCTTCCAGCCATTGTAGTCGGTAGTCCTGTGGGTGCTGCTGAGAAGAAAATATAGGAGCTCTGTGTGATGCCACTAACACACTAGAAGTCCTATGGGTGCTTCTGCAAAGAAAATAGAGGAGCTCTGTGTGATGCCACTAACACACTAGAAGTCCTGTGGGTGCTGCTGAGAAGAAAATATAGGAGCTCTGTGTGATGCCACTAACACACTAGAAGTCCTATGGGTGCTTCTGCAAAGAAAATAGAGGAGCTCTGTGTGATGCCACTAACACACTAGAAGTCCTGTGGGTGCTGCTGAGAAGAAAATATAGGAGCTCTGTGTGATGCCACTAACACACTAGAAGTCCTATGGGTGCTTCTGCAAAGAAAATAGAGGAGCTCTGTGTGATGCCACTAACACACTAGAAGTCCTATGGGTGCTTCTGCAAAGAAAATAGAGGAGCTCTGTGTGATGCCACTAACACACTAGAAGTCCTGTGGGTGCTGCTGAGAAGAAAATATAGGAGCTCTGTGTGATGCCACTAACACACTAGAAGTCCTATGGGTGCTTCTGCAAAGAAAATAGAGGAGCTCTGTGTGATGCCACTAACACACTAGAAGTCCTGTGGGTGCTTCTGCAAAGAAAATAGAGGAGCTCTGTGTGATGCCACTAACACACTAGAAGTCCTGTGGGTGCTGCTGAGAAGAAAATATAGGAGCTCTGTGTGATGCCACTAACACACTAGAAGTCCTATGGGTGCTTCTGCAAAGAAAATATAGGAGCTCTGTGTGATGCCACTAACACACTAGAAGTCCTATGGGTGCTTCTGCAAAGAAAATAGAGGAGCTCTGTGTGATGCCACTAACACACTAGAAGTCCTGTGGGTGCTTCTGCAAAGAAAATAGAGGAGCTCTGTGTGATGCCACTAACACACTAGAAGTCCTGTGGGTGCTGCTGAGAAGAAAATATAGGAGCTCTGTGTGATGCCACTAACACACTAGAAGTCCTATGGGTGCTTCTGCAAAGAAAATAGAGGAGCTCTGTGTGATGCCACTAACACACTAGAAGTCCTGTGGGTGCTGCTGAGAAGAAAATATAGGAGCTCTGTGTGATGCCACTAACACACTAGAAGTCCTATGGGTGCTTCTGCAAAGAAAATAGAGGAGCTCTGTGTGATGCCACTAACACACTTCAAGTCCTATGGGTGCTTCTGGGAAGAAAATGTAGGTCTGTGTGATGGGACTAACACACTTCAAGTCCTATAGGTGCTTCTGTGAACAAAATATATGATCTCTGTGTGATGGGACTAACACACTTCAAGTCCTATAGGTGCTTCTGGGAAGGAAATATAGGTCTGTCTGATGGGACTAACACACTTCAAGTCCTATAGGTGCTTCTGGGAACAAAATATATGATCTCTGTGTGATGGGACTAACACACTTCAAGTCCTATAGGTGCTTCTGGGAAGGAAATAAAGGTCTGTGTGATGGGACTAACACACTTCAAGTCCTATAGGTGCTTCTGGGAACAAAATATATGATCTCTGTGTGATGGGACTAACACACTTCAAGTCCTATAGGTGCTTCTGGGAAGGAAATATAGGTCTGTGTGATGGGACTAACACACTTCAAGTCCTATAGGTGCTTCTGGGAACAAAATATATGATCTCTGTGTGATGGGACTAACACACTTCAAGTCCTATAGGTGCTTCTGGGAACAAAAAATAGGATCTCTGTGTGATGGGACTAACACACTTCAAGTCCTATAGGTGCTTCTGGGAAGAAAATGTAGGTCTGTGTGATGGGACTAACACACTTCAAGTCCTATAGGTGCTTCTGGGAACAAAATATAGGATCTCTGTGTGATGGGACTAACACACTTCAAGTCCTATGGGTGCTTCTGGGAACAAAATATATGATCTCTGTGTGATGGGACTAACACACTTCAAGTCCTATAGGTGCTTCTGGGAACAAAATATAGGATCTCTGTGTGATGGGACTAACACACTTCAAGTCCTATAGGTGCTTCTGGGAAGGAAATATAGGTCTGTGTGATGGGACTAACACACTTCAAGTCCTATAGGTGCTTCTGGGAACAAAATATATGATCTCTGTGTGATGGGACTAACACACTTCAAGTCCTATAGGTGCTTCTGGGAAGAAAATGTAGGTCTGTGTGATGGGACTAACACACTTCAAGTCCTATAGGTGCTTCTGTGAACAAAATATATGATCTCTGTGTGATGGGACTAACACACTTCAAGTCCTATAGGTGCTTCTGGGAAGGAAATATAGGTCTGTCTGATGGGACTAACACACTTCAAGTCCTATAGGTGCTTCTGGGAACAAAATATATGATCTCTGTGTGATGGGACTAACACACTTCAAGTCCTATAGGTGCTTCTGGGAAGGAAATAAAGGTCTGTGTGATGGGGACTAACACACTTCAAGTCCTATAGGTGCTTCTGGGAACAAAATATATGATCTCTGTGTGATGGGACTAACACACTTCAAGTCCTATAGGTGCTTCTGGGAAGGAAATATAGGTCTGTGTGATGGGACTAACACACTTCAAGTCCTATAGGTGCTTCTGGGAACAAAATATATGATCTCTGTGTGATGGGACTAACACACTTCAAGTCCTATAGGTGCTTCTGGGAACAAAATATAGGATCTCTGTGTGATGGGACTAACACACTTCAAGTCCTATAGGTGCTTCTGGGAAGAAAATGTAGGTCTGTGTGATGGGACTAACACACTTCAAGTCCTATAGGTGCTTCTGGGAACAAAATATAGGATCTCTGTGTGATGGGACTAACACACTTCAAGTCCTATGGGTGCTTCTGGGAACAAAATATATGATCTCTGTGTGATGGGACTAACACACTTCAAGTCCTATAGGTGCTTCTGGGAACAAAATATAGGATCTCTGTGTGATGGGACTAACACACTTCAAGTCCTATAGGTGCTTCTGGGAAGGAAATATAGGTCTGTGTAATGGGACTAACACACTTCAAGTCCTATAGGTGCTTCTGGGAACAAAATATATGATCTCTGTGTGATGGGACTAACACACTTCAAGTCCTATAGGTGCTTCTGGGAAGAAAATGTAGGTCTGTGTGATGGGACTAACACACTTCAAGTCCTATAGGTGCTTCTGGGAACAAAATATATGATCTCTGTGTGATGGGACTAACACACTTCAAGTCCTATAGGTGCTTCTGGGAAGGAAATATAGGTCTGTGTGATGGGACTAACACACTTCAAGAGGCAGCACAGTGGTGTAGTGGTTAGCACTTTCACCTAGCAGTAATAGGGTCGCTGGTTCAAATCCCAACCATGACACCTTCTGCCTGGAGTTTGCATGTTCTCCCTGTGCTTGCGTGGGTTTCCTCCGGGTACTCCGGTTTCCTCCCACACTCCAAAGACATGCTGGTAGGTTAATTAGATCCTGTCGATAAAATTGGCCAAATATGTGTATGTTGTGTGTGTGTGTTTGTAAGCGTGTCAGGACCCCACAGGGCAAGGACCGCACTATACCACAGATGGACACCAGTGGCAAAAAGCGCCCTGAGGCAATTCAGTTTGCATAGGTTGCGCTATACAAGTCATTCATTCATTCATTCATTCAAGTCCTATAGGTGCTTCTGGGAACAAAATATATGATCTCTGTGTGATGGGACTAACACACTTCAAGTCCTATAGGTGCTTCTGGGAACAAAATGTAGGTCTGTGTGATGGGACTAACACACTTCAAGTCCTATAGGTGCTTCTGGGAAGAAAATATAGGTCTGTGTGATGGGACTAACACACTTCAAGTCCTATAGGTGCTTCTGGGAACAAAATATATGATCTCTGTGTGATGGGACTAACACACTTCAAGTCCTATAGGTGCTTCTGGGAAGGAAATATAGGTCTGTGTGATGGGACTAACACACTTCAAGTCCTATAGGTGCTTCTGGGAACAAAATATATGATCTCTGTGTGATGGGACTAACACACTTCAAGTCCTATAGGTGCTTCTGGGAACAAAATATATGATCTCTGTGTGATGGGACTAACACACTTCAAGTCCTATAGGTGCTTCTGGGAACAAAATATAAGATCTCTGTGTGATTGGACTAACACACTTCAAGTCCTATAGGTGCTTCTGGGAAGAAAATATAGGTCTGTGTGATGGGACTAACACACTTCAAGTCCTATAGGTGCTTCTGGGAACAAAATATATGATCTCTGTGTGATTGGACTAACACACTTCAAGTCCTATAGGTGCTTCTGGGAAGAAAATATATGATCTCTGTGTGATGGGACTAACACATTTCAAGTCCTATAGGTGCTTCTGGGAACAAAATATATGATCTCTGTGTGATTGGACTAACACACTTCAAGTCCTATAGGTGCTTCTGGGAAGAAAATATATGATCTCTGTGTGATGGGACTAACACACTTCAAGTCCTATAGGTGCTTCTGGGAAGAAAATATATGATCTCTGTGTGATGGGACTAACACACTTCAAGTCCTATAGGTGCTTCTGGGAAGAAAATATATGATCTCTGTGTGATGGGACTAACACACTTCAAGTCCTATAGGTGCTTCTGGGAACGAAATATAAGATCTCTGTGTGATTGGACTAACACACTTCAAGTCCTATAGGTGCTTTTGGGAAGAAAATATAGGTCTGTGTGATGGGACTAACACACTTCAAGTCCTATAGGTGCTTCTGGGAACAAAATATATGATCTCTGTGTGATTGGACTAACACACTTCAAGTCCTATAGGTGCTTCTGGGAACAAAATATATGATCTCTGTGTGATTGGACTAACACACTTTAAGTCCTATAGGTGCTTCTGGGAACAAAATATATGATCTCTGTGTGATTGGACTAACACACTTCAAGTCCTATAGGTGCTTCTGGGAACAAAATATAGGAGCTCTGCCTGCCTGCCAGGAACACACTACAAGTCCTATAGGTGCTTCTGGGAACAAAATATAGGAGCTCTGCCTGCCTGCCAGGAACACACTACAAGTCCTATAGGTGCTTCTGGGAACAAAATATAGGAGCTCTGCCTGCCTGCCAGGAACACACTACAAGTCCTATAGGTGCTTCTGGGAACAAAATATAGGAGCTCTGCCTGCCTGCCAGGAACACACTACAAGTCCTATAGGTGCTTCTGGGAACAAAATATAGGAGCTCTGCCTGCCTGCCAGGAACACACTACAAGTCCTATAGGTGCTTCTGGGAACAAAATATAGGAGCTCTGCCTGCCTGCCACGAACACACTACAAGTCCTATAGGTGCTTCTGGGAACAAAATATAGGAGCTCTGCCTGCCTGCCAGGAACATACTACAAGTCCTATAGGTGCTTCTGGGAACAAAATATAGGAGCTCTGCCTGCCTGCCAGGAACACACTACAAGTCCTATAGGTGCTTCTGGGAACAAAATATAGGAGCTCTGCCTGCCTGCCAGGAACACACTACAAGTCCTATAGGTGCTTCTGGGAACAAAATATAGGAGCTCTGCCTGCCTGCCACGAACACACTACAAGTCCTATAGGTGCTTCTGGGAACAAAATATAGGAGCTCTGCCTGCCTGCCACGAACACACTACAAGCCCCTCTTTCTAAATCAATCTAAATGAATGAATCTATCTAACTCAATCTCTCTAAGTAAATCTCTCTAACTAACTAAATCCAGCAGAGTGTCACAGATCTAGCCTGCTCTATCTGCGCCGGAACAGCATGTGACCGGCGCAGACGGCCTGGCGGCCTTTTATAGGGGGGGCGTGTACTACAGCCCCTGAGCTGTAATTGGCTACAGGCGTCCTGCCTGTAGCCAATTATGGCTCTTCGAGTTTCCGGGGCTGTGATTGGCCAAGCATGCGGGGTCACAGTGCATGCTTGGCCAATCATCAGCCAGCAATGCACTGCGCCGGCCGCGCCGGCCGCAATGCATTGCGGGGCCGCTCGCATCACACGAACGTGATGCGAGCGGCCAAAATAGTTCTGGGCTCGCCGAGCGAGCGAACGCCCGGTGCTCGATGCGAACGTGGGTTCGCATCGAGCACCGGGCCCATCCCTAGTCTTGAGTTTTTTCCTGAAGGCCCGATGGTTTTCTTCCATGCGGATGTTGGTGGGTAGAGCGTTCCATAGCCAAGGTCCTTGGGCTGCGAATCTTCGTTCTCCCTTATTTTTTTAGAAATGTAATTTTGCTGTGGTACTGTTCTAAACACGGTAAAAATGCGCCACTTTACAGGCATACTATAGACACCCCCAGGCACGATATTTAAAGGAATATTTAATTTTTATTTTTTCACTTTAAGCATTATTAAAATCACTGCTCCCGAAAAAAAACGTCAGTTTTAAAAACTTTTTTTGCATTGATACATATCCCCTGGGGCAGGACCCGGGTCCCCAAATACTTTTTATGACAATAACTTGCATATAAGCCTTTAAAATAAGCACTTGATTTTTCATGTTCGTGTCCCATAGACTTTAACGGTGCTCGTCCAAATTTTTTTCCTGTTCGCATGTCCTGGTGCAAACCAAACCAGGGGGTGTACGGCTCATCCTTAGTGCCTGCTCTTACTCCTTCCCTAAAATTAAGATAGCAGGTAGACCCCCGATGGCGAATCCCTTAAGCGTTATGCAGGCCTTTCACAAGTTCTATGAGAATCTATACAGCGTACAGCAAGCCGAAAATACATTGGCTCTATCTAGCTTTCTTCATAATCTCCCAATCCCCACTTTGGCGGCAGAACAAAGAGACAGACTCAAAGCCCCCTTCTCTACAGAGGAGGTGTTAGAGATGATTAAAAACTTAAAGAAAAACTCAGCCCGGGACCAGATGGATTTTCAATTCCCTACTACAAAGCATTTGAGACCATTGTAGCGCCCTACATGGCTAAATTTTTTAACACTAAAATCCAAAGGTGACCCTCTTGACACACAGTTAAACTCATCCCAAAACCAGATAAAGACCCAGGTGAGGTGAGCAACTACAGGCCAATATCCCTGATCAATAATGTTTTAAAGATCATAATTAAGTCATGACCGATCGCCTTGCTTCCTTAATAGGAGTATACATTCATAAAGATCAAGTGGGGTTTATCCCAGGAAGACAGGGCCCGGAGCAAATTAGGAGAGCAGTAGATATTGTCTCCCTCTTACAGTCAGGTTGGGATGGCGGTTCTAAACAGGTCGGTGCTGTTGTTGGATTTCCAAAGGGCATTTGATTCTGTCTCTCGGCCTTACCTGTTTGCCCTAATGGACCACAGGGGATTTGGCCCTCGTTTTATAGGCCTTCTCAGGTCATTATATTGTATGCCTGAAGCTAGGATTCACCTACAGGGCTTCTACTCAGATCCGATTAAAATAGCTAAAGGCACTCGCAAGGTTGCCCATTATCTCCATTAATATTTACCATAGCAATATAATCCCTGGCACAAACCCAAACATAGCGGGGGTAAAGTGTGGCCCCAACACACATAATTGTGGTCTCTTTGCGGGTGACCTACTCCTCTTCATCACCTCCCTTCCTGTCATATGCAAACTTCTAGAAGAATTTTCCAAGGTCTCAGGACTGTGGGTTAACTACTCTAAATCACAAGCACTCAATGTCTCTCTCCAGCCGTATTTGGTGGCTCAATTGAAGGAATCCTTTCAATTTGAATGGAGCAAATCTACCATTAGGTACCTAGGGATAAACCTTATTCCTAAGTTAGAACAATTATATTCTAATAACTATCCCCCCATGTACAAAAAGCTTGAAGCAGACCTTAAAGCCTGGTGCCAATACGAACCCTCTTGGTTGGACAAAATTAACTCCATCAAAATCACCCTTCTCCGAGGAGGAAGGTAAATGTTATTTTATCTCCAATTGTGAAATAAATTAGGGGGATAAGCAAACAGTATGTTTCGTAACAAATAGATACCATTGCCGTACACACGATCATAAAATCTGCCAGCAAAAGTCCGTTTACAGCTTTTGGTCAGAAATTCTGACCGTGTGTATGCTCCATCGGACTTTTGCTGGCAGAATTCCCACCAGCAAAAGAGAGCATGTTCTCAATTTTTTGGTTGGAAAAAGTTCCGATCGGAAATTCCGAGTGTCTGTACAAATTTCTACGCGCAAAATTTCTACGCATGCTCGGAAACAATTTGACGCATGGTCGGAAGCATTGAACTTCATTTTCTCGGCTCGTCGTAGTGTTGTTCTTGACGGTCGAAAGTTCAGAGAACTTTTGTGTGACCGTGTGTATGCAAGCCAAGCTTAAGCGGAATTCCGTCGGAAAAAACATCCAAGTTTTTCCCAACGGAAAATCCCGACGGGGCATAAGATTTCTACACACATATGATTCTGTGAGAAATACAGGTAGAAAATTTATATTTTTACTGGTAGATCTGGTAAATATTTATTACCAAATATTACTACACGTGTGTGAGATTATGCTTTACTTGTAATACAGGCGCATGTTTTCTGTAAGTGATGTGACTAATTAGAAATTGCTTGTAAAATCCATGCCATGCTGGGAATAATTGCTAAGTGAGAATATTCAGCGGCAGTGTTGATCACCTGCAAACATCAAAGTTGCTTTGTATCTAACACAGGTTGAAAAATGCTCTTTGTTTAGTACAATACATTGGTTTCATTTGCTTTACTGTGCATTTGTTTTTTCAGAATGAGTTTGGATTTCCCTTTCCTCGTAGGAAATTCAAGTCATCCCACAGAAACTTTCACGTGTTCCCAGGTATACCAAGAGCACTTGTACAGGAAAGCCATGCTTAAAAAAAGCACCTAGTATGCCAATGTACTTAGAAAGACATCACTACCATAAAGGAAGGGTGAGAGCATGGGAGCAATGGAGGGAAAATTAAAGAATGGAAGGAAGGAAGAAAATGAAAGGCAGGATGAAAGAAAGAAATGAAAGAAAGAATGGAAGGAAGAAATGGAAGGAAGGAAGAGAAAAGGGGAAGGAAATGATGAAAGGAGGGAGATAGGGAAGGAAGAAAAAAGGGAAAGGCAAAAGAAAAGACTGTAAGGAAGGAATAAAGGAAGGAAGGAAGGAAATTATGAAAGGAGGGTGATAGGGAAGGTAGAAAAAGGGGAAGGCAAAGGACTGTAAGGAAGAAAGGAAGAGAGGAAAGAAAATGATGAAAGGAGGGAGAGAAGAAAGGAAGGAAGGAAGGAAGGAAGGAAGGAAGGAAGGAAGGAAGGAAGGAAGGAAGGAAGGAAGGAAGGAAGGAAGGAAGGAAGGAAGGAAATGATGAAATGAGGGAGAGAGGGAATGAAGAAAAAAAGCAAAAGGCAAAGGACTGGAAAGAATGAAGGAAATGCTAAAAGGAGAGAGATAGGGAAGGAAGAATAAGGAAAGACAAAATACTGGAAGAAAGAGAGGAAGAAAGGAAATTACAAAAGGAGGGAGCTAGAGATTGAAGAAAAAAGGGGAAGGCAAAGGACTGGAAAGAAGGAAGGAAAGAGAGGAAGGAAGGAATGAAAAAGAAGGGAGATAGGGAAAGAAGGAAGGAAGGAAAGGCAAGGGAAATTAAGAAATGAAGGAAGGAAAGGATGAAAAGAGGGAGCTAGGTAAAGAAGAAAGAAAGAAAAGAGTAAGGAAAGGCATATGAAAGGTAAAGGAAAAGAAATGAAAAATATAGCATTTTCACTTCCGCCTTATAACTAGAAACAATTTTGAAACAAACATTGCAGCAGCTTTGCGGAAATGACCTCTTTTCCTTTCAATTTCACTTTAAATTTTCTTGATATGACCAAGGATTTTAGAAAAAATTCTAAAAGTTTCATTAAGGCATCTCTGTGTTGTTTCACAAAGTCTTACAAGTTATTTTACAAACTTAAATATTGCATGAATGCTTGATATATTGTTGAATTTTTACACAATTTAATTGTTTAAATCCTGTTTCATATGTAGTATATTATCTTGTTATTCTTTATTTTCTGTCCACCAGAAGTGTGCTCTTCCCTTTGCACTGTTAACACTAAGAAAATGTAATGTAATGTCACACACGATCGGAATTCTCGTCGGAAAAAAACTCTGACGGTTTTTCAGACGGAATTCCGACGGAATTCCGCTCAAGCTGTGTTGCCTACACACGATCACACCAAATTCCGACGGTCAATAACACAGCGGCATAAAACACGTTTCGACAGCACTATAAAAGGGAATTTTAATGCTTCCGAGCATGCGTCGAATTGTTTCTGAGCATGCGTCGGAATTTTGCGTGTCGGAATTGCATACACACGATCGGAAAATCCGATAGTAAGGTTTTCCGTAGGAAAAAATTGAGAACAGGTTCTCAATTCAAAGTCCGTCGGAAATTCCAACAGAAAAAGACCGTTGGGCATACACACGGTCGGAAAATCCGATGAAAAGCTCCCATCGGACTGTTTCCATCGGAAATTCCGACCGCGTGTACGCCGCATTACAGTATAATAAGGAACAAAAACCTGTAAGATAATATTTGTTAACTGACGTTTGCATAATATACCACACAATTCAGTAATATAACACACATGGTCATTTCAGAAGATCCATGTAATAAAACCTTTCAAATTTCCAAGTAATATAAACTATGACAATATGTCATGTATTGTGAATTTGTGAATTGACCTGAATCTGAAAAAGTACAGTTTCCCATTCATACTTTTATTTCTCATTCAGCAATGCATTTATACTGGTTATGATAAAACAAATAATGTATGCCTTAATAACGCAGGTTTCCGTTACATCAGAGGGGGGCGGGGGGGCGGGGGCTGGACCCCGGAGAAGAGATCACCCAGGGCTGGATAGCAAGAGTGGATTACCACA
This sequence comes from Lithobates sylvaticus, assembly GCA_028564925.1. Classification (NCBI taxonomy): domain Eukaryota; kingdom Metazoa; phylum Chordata; class Amphibia; order Anura; family Ranidae; genus Lithobates; species Lithobates sylvaticus. Next base: position 120,438,286 of record CM053035.1, on the reverse strand, counting down.
GCTGGAATCTTTTTTTTATTTTTTTTTATTTTTAATAAAGGACTTTTCCCAATGGTGTCTGTGTGTTTTTTAATAATTTTTCTTCTTTCTCTGTGAAATGGTAGAGGTACTTTTGCTGTTCGGTGAACAGGCGAACAGGCAATGTTCGAGTCGAACATGAGTTCGACTCGAACTCGAAGCTCATCCCTATTCAGGAGAGGAGTGTTTGGACAGAACACCACTGAATACACTTAAACGCACCTAAATGTTAGGATTGTTTACTGCTTGAACGTTCATCCATTACAGTGGCCAAAATAAATTAATATGTTTATATATAAAATTTATAAGTTTATATATAAACTTTGGTTAAAATTAAACGTAAAAAGGAACTGCAGCTGCAACAAAGGAAGGACTTGGGGTTCACCAACCCCCAGGAATTTAAAGGTGTCAAGAGCAAATAATAATAATGATAAACATGGGTATTAAATAATATCTATAAAATATTTTTATTAATGTACAAATTCATTTGAGAACATTTAAAATGCATTTCCATAAAGCGTGGAAAACAACACAATTGTCAGTATTAATATGTTGAAACAATTATGCTGACATTTTTTTCTTTATACCACTCAACATGTTTCGCTCTTCTGAGCTTCATCAGGAGTTTTTTTGGAGTAAAGAATACGATACACTGAAAATAGATAAAACACTATAAACAATTCATAACAGTAATAGAATGTATATAAGAAATAATAATAAACTCATACATGTATATATATAAAAATATACACCTGCATGTGCGAAAATACAGTCAAAGGAGACTAGTCATAGATATATATTACAGAAACATGATTACATAGAGTATTAGCTGAAGATATAAATATACATAATGTCCAAAAGATGTCTTACCAGTATCCTAGAAAAATCACCTGGACAGAACCAGGAACCGCAAATGTTAATTGAAATCAATCAGTATTGAGTTTGCAGACGAACGTCTATATAAAGAAAGCAGTGAAGATCTCATCCCATCAACCAAAGCCCATGTAAACTATTCAGGACAGCAGGAGGATGCGAAGCACTTGGCTCAACACTGAGGATGAGAAAAATATAAACTAAATCAATAAATAAATATAATGTATCCAAAGTGAAATCAATCACATAATGAACAACGAATTATTTGGAAATGGTAATAATATTTGAAGCCAATAAAAGGAGATTCTCACCTACAGCCCCCACTTGAGGATGGTGTCATCTCTTGTTGTAATGTATACAGGAAATAAAGGCTTATAATGTAGCCCAATAGCCACCAGTCTAAATAGGGATGAATAATATCCTAATTTAGCATCATTTAAAATGAATATAGATGCAAAGCATAACATATAAACAATGTAGCCCAGAAGAGCTTTGATAGAATATGTGATAATACCTGTAGTATATCTGGCAGCAAAGATAAACCGCAAGGAAGTGGTAGAAATTGTCTCCCCTTCTGTAGATTTCTGCATGCGGCCAGTAGTGGGTGGAGCCTGCTGGGTCCCTCCCACAGCTCTGGTCTCCGCACAGGTGCTTGGCTAAGAATACAGAGTGAGAGAAACGCTAGCTGCAGCTGCTCCATGTAATTGCTGCCCTGAGGTGCTGAACTGGTTAACAGCTATATCAACAAGAGGAAGGAGCTGCTGATCAGGAAGAGTTCAATAGACTGAGTCAGGTATCAATGCACTGTGGGAACTGTAGTGCAGAGAAGTGAGACTCTACTTTAAGCAAAAGCTTTTGAACTGCATTTCCCAGAGGAAGAATGCCAGAAGGAGGGGAAAGAGATTTTCTCAGGGTGTGCAGGACACAGCTTCCTTTTGCCATGAGGGAGACTGGAGAGTGCACTTTACTGTCCAGTGTGCACCACCACTGCCTCATATTGGCAGCCTGGGTGGGATCTGGAGTGCTGAGTTTTGGGGTGCCGACAGACAGAGTCACCTGGGTGCAGAACAGAGAGTGGAACAATCGCTGTGTGTGACCGAATGGTGAGCTGCAATATTGCCATGACTGGTGAGCTTCTGCTGTGGGATTTATTATGCCAAGAGATACTTCTCAGAGGAAATTGTACCTAGCCATGCTCATAGAGTGCTCTCTATACTAGTTATAGTATTATTATTCACATTGCAGGTAGCTCTTATATGCACTGTTTACTGCTGACTTTTATGATTTATGTGTTGATTCCAGTCTAGTGGTACAGAACTCTGTTCTCAGTTACTCTGCCATAGTGATTATACTGTCTAGCAGACTGTGTCTGATCCTACCTTCCATATGCTCATTTATGCTCAAACCATCATCATCTCCAACCTGTACCAACACACTGAGTTTATTTACCACTAAACGTGTTTATGTCTATTTCTTGATACTAATTCATAGTTGAATTAACTACTTCCTGCCAGTGCTATAGCCGAAAGATGGCTACAGCGTGGGCTTGGTTTTCCGGGAGGGCATCCTTCAGACTTAGCTGATCACAGATCGAGGTAAAGGGCCAATCACATTGGCCCTTTACCCCGTGATCAGCTGTGTCCTATGACAGCTGATCACAGGATGTAAACACAAGTGGCTTTTCTATCCTCATGCTGACAGCTGATAAGCGGCTTGTGTTAAAGGGACATCAGCACTGATTATCAGTGTCCTGATTATCAGTGCAGTCCCACCAGTGCTGCCAATCAGTGCCCATCCATGCTGCCAATCAGTGCCCATCCATGCTGCCAATCAGTGCCCACCAGTGCTGACAAACAGTGTTCATCAGTGCCACCTATCAATGCCCATCAGTGCTGCCAATCAGGGCCCATCAGTGCCTCCTTATCAGTGTCACCTATCAGTGCTGCCTTTCAGTGCCCATCAGTGCCGCCTACCAGTGCCCATTAGTGCTGCCTTTCAATGTTTTTCAGTGTCACCTATCAGTGCCCACCAGTATAACCTGAGAAAAATATAAACGAAATCAATAAATAAATATGATGTATCCAAAGTGAAATCAATCACATAATGAACAACGAATTATTGGGAAATGGTAATAATATTTGAAGCCAATAAAAGGAGATTCTCACCTACAGCCCCCACTTGAGGATGGTGTCATCTCTTGTTGTAATGTATACAGGAAATAAAGGCTTATAATGTAGCCCAATAGCCACCAGTCTAAATAGGGATGGATATTATCCTAATTTAGCATCATTTAAAATGAATATAGATGCAAAGCATAACATATAAACAATGTAGCCCAGAAGAGCTTTGATAGAATATGTGATAATACCTGTAGTATATCTGGCAGCAAAGATAAACCGCAAGGAAGTGGTAGAAATTGTCTCCCCTTCTGTAGATTTCTGCATGCGGCCAGTAGTGGGTAGAGCCTGCTGGGTCCCTCCCACAGCTCTAGTCTCCGCACAGGTGCTTGGCTAAGAATAGAGAGTGAGAGAAACGCTAGCTGCAGCTGCTCCATGTAATTGCTGCCCTGAGGTGCTGAACTGGTTAACAGCTATATCAACAAGAGGAAGGAGCTGCTGATCAGGAAGAGTTCAATAGACTGAGTCAGGTACCAATGCACTGTGGGAACTGTAGTGCAGAGAAGTGAGACTCTACTGTAAGCAAAAGCTTTTGAACTGCATTTCCCTGAGAAAGAATGCCAGAAGGAGGGGAAAGAGATTTTCTCAGGGTGTGCAGGACACAGCTTCCTTTTGCCATGAGGGAGACTGGAGAGTGCACTTTACTGTCCAGTGTGCACCACCACTGCCTCATATTGGCAGCCTGGGTGGGATCTGGAGTGCTGAGTTTTGGGGTGCCGACAGACAGAGTCACCTGGGTGCAGAGCAGAGAGTGGAACAATCGCTGTGTGTGACCGAATGGTGAGCTGCAATATTGCCATGACTGGTGAGCTTCTGCTGTGGGATTTATTATGCCAAGAGATACTTCTCAGAGGAAATTGTACCTAGCCATGCTCATAGAGTGCTCTCTATACTAGTTATAGTATTATTATTCACATTGCAGGTAGCTCTTATATGCACTGTTTACTGCTGACTTTTATGATTTATGTGTTGATTCTAGTCTAGTGGTACAGAACTCTGTTCTCAGTTACTCTGCCATAGTGATTATACTGTCTAGCAGACTGTGTCTGATCCTACCTTCCATATGCTCATTTATGCTCAAACCATCATCATCTCCAACCTGTACCAACACACTGAGTTTATTTACCACTAAACGGGTTTATGTCTATTTCTTGATACTAATTCATAGTTGAATTAACTACTTCCTGCCAGTGCTATAGCCGAAAGATGGCTACAGCGTGGGCTTGGTTTTCCGGGAGTGCATCCTTCAGACTCAGCTGATCACAGATCGAGGTAAAGGGCCAATCACATTGGCCCTTTACCCCGTGATCAGCTGTGTCCTATGACAGCTGATCACAGGATGTAAACACAAGTGGCTTTTCTATCCTCATGCTGACAGCTGATAAGCGGCTTGTGTTAAAGGGACATCAGCACTGATTATCAGTGTCCTAATTATCAGTGCAGTCCCACCAGTGCTGCCAATCAGTGCCCATCCATGCTGCCAATCATTCCCCTCCAGTGCTGCCAAACAGTGTTCATCAGTGCCACCTATCAATGCCCATCAGTGCTGCCAATCAGGGCCCATCAGTGCCTCCTTATCAGTGTCACCTATCAGTGCTGCCTTTCAGTGCCCATCAGTGCCGCTTACCAGTGCCCATTAGTGCTGCCTTTCAATGTTTTTCAGTGTCACCTATCAGTGCCCACCAGTATAACCTATCAGTGCCACCTATCAGTACCCATCATTGCCTCCTCATCAGTTCCCATCAGTGCCACCTATAAGTGCCCATCAGTGCTGCCTCATCAGTGTCCATCAGTGCAGCCTATCAGTGCCCATTAGTGCAGCCTCATCAGGGCACATCAATGAAGAAGAAAAATTACCTGTTTGCAAAATTGTATAACAAACAATGAAAAAAAATTTTTTTTTCAAAACCCAGTGGTGATTAAAAACTATCAAACAAAAGTTCTATTTGTGTGAAAAAAAAAAGATAAAATTGTCATATGGGTACAGTGTTGCATGACCCCGCAATTGTCATTCAAAGTGTGACAGCGCTGAAAGCTGAAAATTGGCCTAGGCAAGAAGGGGGTAAAAGTGCCCAGTAGGTAAGTGGTTAAAGGTTATAGTGTTTGCAGAAACTTTCACTCAAGCAGGTGCATCAGAGGGACTGGGGTTGCGCTTTGAGTCGAGGCGCAGAACAGAGAAACTAAACTACCACCTTTGGAGTAGCACTACATGTGGGGAGAAAGTGAAAGGAAATCTCTTCTGAGTAGGGAAATTTTTTTAGAAAAAAAAGTGTCTCCATAGGAAGATCACCCCTCTTTCTTTCATTTCCAGGGAATTTTTCCTCACTTATAATCTCAATGACAGTGATAACTAGAGAGATGGTAAAAATCCACAGCGAGGACACAGATAACAATAAAAACCCGACCTAATAAAAACATTAGGCCTCTTTCACATGGGCTGCAGGTGCCAGTAAAAACCATGTGATTGATTCCTATTTTTACTGTCTCCTCACCACCTACCTACAAGTGGACATGCCAGCAGAAGGGTACTGCACTCTGTGGTGGGGATTTTAAAATCCATATTTATATCAAAGAGTTCCAAGGGAACCAGTACAGGGACTTCTATTACCATGCCCCGTGTTGTGCATATATATGTGTATGGTTTATTAGAACAATAAGTATACTAGACGATGGGCCTATTTACTGTTTCTGGTATCTCAAACACACCAACGTGTTTGTCTGCTGTCTGCCTAGTAACTAAATTACCCTATTGTCAAAAGTCCTTGAAATGCTAATTTATGTTATATCAAAAAGGGCTGATGGTTGTAAATCAAGAGATAAGTAAACAAGTACTTAGGGTTTTAGACACCGAGGCACCAGAGTTGGTCTCTTACTGTTGTGAGACGCATGCTTTGTTGACTGGGCTTGAAATTACAACCAATCAGAATTTTAGGCAACTCAACCAATGAACATTAGGCTGCAGGGGTAACCAGGATTCAATGCACTTTCTTGTATGGAAGACAAAGCTGGGTTTGTGTCTCCCATTTGAATACCCAGACTAAAAAAAACTTATCAGAACTTTCCTGTTTACCTTTTGTCTGCAATAATACTGTGATGAGACTGATTTCGAATAATGTGTATATATAAAATGAAATTGTACGTGCGAATGATAAGGGCTCCATTTGAAATCTTGGAGACAGTGGAAAAGGATATGTGCCTCTGCCAAAAAGCAATTTCAGTTGACCATTTGAATGAGATTAGGCCAACCGTTGTGATTGGGACACACACCGGTAGGCCTAGAGCTACGTTTCCACTCGTGCAACTCCAAAGTCACATGATTTAGAGTATGACTGTGCGGTGAGACTTTGGTGTGGCTTTGAATGCGACTTTGATCCAAATTTACACTCTGGGTCGGAGTCGCATCCGGAGTCACATAGGAGTGGTGCAGGTACCTTTTCATCGTCATTGCAGCTTTGAGTCGCATAGATTGGGACTGGTGATATTGAAATCAATGGGCTGTGACTTGTAATGCGACTTTGTGTCCAAAGTCGGATGGCAAATTGCATTCGTGAAAACGGAGCCTAGGTCGCACAGAATGATGTTGTGTGTATGAATTGGGGCTGCAACTGACGATTGTGTTCAAGATCAGTTCAAGATCAATTGGATGGCCTATTATTGTTTTGATTAATCGGTTGATAGCCTTGGGGAGAAAGCGTGGTGTATGATTTGGTTAATATGTGGGGTTTGAAGAAAGGCGGTTTGTTCTTAGATATCTCTATGATTAGAGGAGAGATATGCTGTGTATGCTCTTGGAGGATGTATGCTGTGTGTACTGTTGGGGAGCTGAGTCTGGTGGATATCAGACTCAGAGTTCAAATTTTTTATTTAAAAAAAAAAAAAAACAATGTCTTTCTTCAAGGAGGATGTCATTTTGGGAGCGTTCGTTTAATTTTTTTGGTCGTTGGTGGGGTCGGATCGATGTGTTTTTTCAACTACAGTGATAGGAAGATTTGGAGATAATAGGGAATTTCTTGGTCAAAGGAATTTTTGGGCAGTGTGTGTGGTTGTCGTTCAGAAATTACATTGATTTTAAAAACAGAATGTTAAAAACAAGTCCAAATTTCAAACGTTCTTTCATTCAACAAATGTACATGGATTTTTCGTCTATGTATTCTCGTCTGAGGGTTGATCTGTGTGGCCAGCATGGGGCTTGGTGCAGTTTGCTTTTGTTCTGTTTCTGCAGTGCTTTTTGCTGTGCGGTTTGATTTTTACACACGTGGTTTTGAACATAATGGCGTGGAGAAGGCTAGGGTTGGCCCTTTGCGGTGCAGGGGGGAGCAGATAGTCACTACTGTATGGGGTTAATTTTTTACTGTAGAACTGTGAAAGCTATATTTACATTTGTGATTGTTGTTTTTTTGTACAATAGAGGGCTCATTTTGTTTTTAATCCCATTGTGTTACTGGCCGATTGATCAATTGTGAAGGTAGTAGTCGATTGATTTTGTGGTCGATTGGTTGTCGATTAGTCGATTAGTTGTTTCAGCCCTAGTATGAATCTTTCTCTTTATAAACTGCTAACTGTGGATCGTAAGTTTTGTAATTAGATCTGTTGTAACTACTATAACTCATATTGCAATTAGGTGTGCATCAGTTAACTACCTCCTGTACTACAAATACGCATAGGGTCCTGATTATCCAAGTTTGTGCTAAACATTCTTGAGATAACAGAAGTAATAAGCTTTTGTTAGGCATTTCTTTTGGAATTTTTTAGAAAAGTCCACGGAAGGGATTGGACTATTATTTGGTTCAGGAAATCTCTAGGCTAATTTTTGGAACGACTTTAGCCAGGACAGAGAATATTGTTCTGGCAAGTAGTGAAAAAAAGGCAGTAACGTTGATAGGGGTGGGGCCTATCTACCCAATTCTTGTCCAGAGAGTAGCTACCTCTGAAGAAGGCAACCTCTAAAGAGGTTGGGGGATCAGTTCAAGGTCCATCGTCTGTAAAGGATGGGTAATCGAATCGCTTCAAAGAGGGCGTCTAACCGCGGGGAAACCCCCCACTTGACCCCAAAGGAAGAAATGATAGATAAATATGGGTCTTGGGTTGTGAAATACATGCAAGAGTGGGATTGCTGGACTGGCAAAATTTATTCTAAAAGAGGTACTTTTAAGCTAAAAACTTGGGAAGCCCTGTGGTACAATCACCGCGGAAAGATGACACATCATGTGCCGTGGACTCCCTCCGAGATGAAGGGATTTCTGAGTGTTATCCCCCATCCAAGGACAGATCCCACTAAATTTGCCAAAGAGCTGCTGGACATCCAGGCAAGCTACAATACAAACTGGGGTGCAAGAGGGAAACCAATTTGCTTTAACTGCCACAAACCTGGTCACTTAAAGAGGGCGTGTAGAGCTCCAAGACGAAGTGGGCCACCACGAAGAGACCTCAAGTAAAGACATGCTGATATGTGCGACGTCTAGAGGTCATCTTTGACCTAGCTAATTGTGTGAGTGTGTGTGTGTGGAATATGCAACATATGTTGTGTACTGTGATTTCTGTTGTCTCAGCTGCTGACAGCCCACCCAAATGACCCCCCTTCTTTCTGACCAGGTCAGCGAGAGTGTAAAGCGAACTGTATTGACATGTAAATGACCTGAGCCAAGATAACCATCGGGATAACCATTGGGTTTCACTGCTTTCAGAACCAAAGGAAATCATAGACAATTTTTTTTATTTTCCCTGGTTTCAGCACCATTATCTGGTTTGTGCTTCTATTTGTCAGCCCACTCGGCTGTGTTTTGGACTACCTAAGTGTGTGTGGTATTTTCTGATCCAACCTGTATAAAGCTCTGGTATGAACAAGTTTCTTTGCTCTACTGATTAGCCATGTTGATACTTGTAGTTTCATGGATTTGACTGTTAAGGGTCAGCTATTACATGTTATCTCACCAGACTTGTGTTTAGGACTGCTTCACCCCCCTACGGTTATTGTAATTAGTTACCTGGCTGTTCCAGCTCTGCTCATTGCCTCAGGCTAAGGTATGTTAATGTCCCTTAGCAGTCTGTGTGTCCCCAAGTTTAGTTCCAGCCTGTTTCCTGCCCAGTGCCACTGTTTTTACGTGATGATTTGTTATGAATTGTCTAATGTGTCTGTGGCATATCTGTCGCTAATATCTGGGGGTTTCAAGGCATACAGGTCGGCTCGAATTGTACCTCCTACTGTTCAGCGTTCTCAGTGCTGCAAGGGATTTTTCTTTGCCCTTTGGCCAGTTGTGTTTGGTAGCAGAAGTTCCTCGAGTTGGATACACATTATGCAATTTTTATTTATTTTTTTTTATTTTTTCAATTTTCTTTAGATTTATCTGCAGATGTGAATATGTGGGCCTGCCGGATTGCATACAAGTTGAAACTGTATAGGTCTGGCCTCGTATTGTATAGTTTTGGTTGGGTCTGGAGAAAAAGTTGTGCAGGAAAATTGTATGGGGTGTTCCCAGCTCTTGGCTGTTCCAAGGGCCCTCACTTCTGATATATGTATAGGCATGCCGTATTCTCCTCAGTTAATACCCATAGGGGTCCTTCCTGTCCTAGACCCCTTGTGTACCTTTTACTAGTTGTCTGTGTCCTGCATGCCAGGAAGCCCAGTGCCCCAGTGATACGCTATGCCCCTGTCATTCATGTGAGTCCTGTCTGAATAGTATAGGCAGTTTATTTTGTATGGGTGAAGGATAACATGGTCTGATTACCGAATTGATAAAGGAGGGAGAAGGTGTGCAGCCTCTATAAAGAATCGAGTGTACCTGTTGGCAGGTGGTTTTCAATCTGGGTTTTCAGACTATTTCCTATACTTAGGATAAAGAGAGGCTTAATGGAGACTGCCGTTGGAGCTGGAGGGGGGGCACCGGGTACCTTGAAACACTATGGAGCGGGAGATACTATAGACCACATTGGGAGGCCTTGTGCTACATATCAGGGAAGGGGTTAGGAAAACCAACTTGCTACTGTCCAGCATCCAGGACCTGGGAGAAGTGACTGACTTTCTCAGTGGGTCAATTTTCACTTTGCAAGGACAGGCAGGTGAGGGTAGTATCCAGGTTGCCTATGAATCATAATAGAGTGGTAGATGACTCCAGTTCCAGGATCATCAAAATCTAACTTACACTGGTCTCATCCCTAATGACAGGCATGGAACATTGTGCAGATATCGCGGTCAATCTGGGTACTAGCCTTTAACAGACTCTACTGTGTTACACCCTGCAGTCCATCTTGTTCTGATGGTTTGAGTCCGAACAGCCTCAGATGACTGGTACGGATGAGTGCTGGAGAAAGGAAGGTGTTGTGCTATGGGAAAAGGCAACAATGCTGGCACAGGAGGGGGTCGTGTCTAATGGATGCCGGGGTAGTGTCCCAACTGGTCATAAACAAAGTTAAAAATGCATGAGACCTGAAACCAGGGTACTGGTGCTGGTATCACATGTCTAATGATGCACTGTTCAGCATCAGGTTAAATGGGAATCAGCAGGGTACACTACCTCTTGCCCTTGGCATGGATATAGCAGGAACACCGGGTTGTACCCCAATCACCCCTGAAGGAAGGTTTTATGGAAAACCTGACATCCCCGTACACCTACTGAAACTTCTGTTGGGGTTCAGGAAGGAGTTAAAAATTGGGTAGTTGGGTGGTTTGTGCAACAGGATTCAGATAATGACAACAGTCTGTGCAGGGCGTGAATAGAAGGGCCCTACTCAAGGGGTTTATGATCTAAGGAGAGGAGGGTGGTACAAAATAATAGCTGCTTGGAATTATCTGATATGGAGCTGGCTGAGGTAACATTAAAAGAGTTTCTAGGGATCACCTAGTGGTGGTCAGGGTAGGGGCTGGCTGGACATATTGGGGTGGGGGAGTTCCAGAGCGGTCCTAATGTTGAGCATGGGAGGAGGTAATAAGGGAGCTGGAAATCAGGATGTCTTAGGAGTGAAGTGGACGATTTGGGTGATCTCAAGATCAAAAGAGGTCAATCCAGATATCTCCAACGAAGGTTTCTTAGTGGGAAAAGTTAATTCAGGTACATTCTTAGGGCCACAGCTTTAGTAAACTCCACCCTGTTGCTGTCCTGATTTGGGTAACTATTAGAGACCAACGTAGGGGATTGTGTGCATTTAAAAGAGGACCCTAGAACTATATTTTTCTTTTTGTTGTTTTGGGGAAAAAGCCTCTATAAAAAGTTTTTGGCAACCATTGTTTTATTCTCTCCTTTTTTTTTTATATTTTTTGTACCCGACTTGTAAATTTTTAGTGACAGTGATCCGGTTCACCTGTTGATCACTAATATGGGAAACGAGTTACCTATTTTTATTTTTTTGTTCCTCTTTATTTATTTATTTATTTATTTTTTGCTAAGTTGCTGCTGTAATGGTGGCAATGTATTATTTTTCAAGGCATTTTGTAATAATTTTTTCAGGACGGTTATATATTGTTCGTTTGTTTTTATGAATGCAGATTCAATGCTCTTTGACATCTAGGTTGAAGTAGCATTAAACCTGTATGTGTTTTTTATTCTTTTTTTCCTTTTTCAATTTTTTTCTCTTCTTTCTCGTTCCTACTATCTTTATTTCATATTCTTATCTTTAATTACTTTAAGTGATGGTACCATTCCATTAGCTGATAATGTTTTTCTATATCTTTAAAAGTAAATGTATTAGTCTTCTGGAACTTTTGTTTGAATATCAGAGATGAGCTGTGAATTGTAAGGCTTTACTGTTTCTGCCTGACTTAATGTAATTCTACCTCCCCTAGTCTGCCTACTGCTTTAACCTGAGCCCCGTGAGCAGGTGTGGTAAACCCAGGGACCTGGCAATAGCAGGCAGTGTTGACTATCCCTACCATCAAGGGCCATGGATGATACTGGCTGTTGCTCTGACTCTGTTCCCTGTGGGGAACCCACTTTACTCATCCACATTGCACCCATTATAAGTATTAAGTCTTAATAGCCAACCCGCTGCTCCTGTCTGGCATTCCTCCACTATCTGCACACTGACATTCTCGTTTTTTTGTATTCATGCACGACTGTCCGGAGGCCCGCCCAACCACCACCGGAAGACAACCAAGTCATCTCTTGAGACAAATGTGCAACAAATAAGACTCTCCTGAACTGTTCTTCACCATGCTGAAAAGTGCTGTCTCGCGGTCCGATCCAATCAGAGCAACCATTACACGGTCTTACCAAGTTACAGGCCCAGATATGCCAGGATCCCGCCATCAATGTTGGAGTTCCGCTCTTCCAAGGCAGAGACACTCATGGTTTGGATGTGAAGTCTCAAGGGCACCAGGCTCTCTTTATTGTCTCAAGCCTACCTTGAGGAGTTTCGGCGTGTTCAAGAAAGGAAGAGGAGCCGTGGTGGTGGGGAAGGGTCGGGGTTTCTGGGCTGTTGTGGGTGGGTACAAAATCATTGAAGGACTACATAAGTTCAAGAATGAACTTCAGGGGGAACTGTGGTGGGGATTTTTAAATCCATATTTATATCAAAGAGTTCCAAGGGAACCAGTACAGGGACTTCTATTACCATGCCCTGTGTTGTGCATATATATGTGTATGGTTTGTTAGAACAATAAGTATACTAGACGATGGGCCTATTTACTGTTTCTGGTATCTCAAACACACCAACGTGTTTGTCTGCTGTCTGCCTAGTAACTAAATTACCCTATTGTCAAAAGTCCTTGAAATGCTAATTTATGTTATATCAAAGAGGGCTGATGGTTGTAAATCAAGAGATAAGTAAACAAGTACTTAGGGTTTTAGACACTGAGGCACCAGAGTTGGTCTCTTACTGTTGTGAGAAGCATGCTTTGTTGACTGGGCTTGAAATTACAACCAATCAGAATTTTAGGCAACTCAACCAAAGAACATTAGGCTGCAGGGGTAACCAATCAGGATTCAATGCACTTCTGAACCAATGAGGTGACCCTGAGTTTTGATTGGTAGGAGTGGGTTATTCTAACAACATAAAAACCAACAGTTTAGGGATGCTAGCTCTCTTAAAGCGGTAGTAAAGCCGCTGAACTTTTTTTTTTTTTTTAACACCTGTAAAGGAAAAGGCATAATGAGCTAGTATGCACCGCATACTAGCTCATTATGAAATACTTACCTTAGAACGAAGCGTCGGTAACTCACCTGGTCCACGCCGAGGTCGCTGACATGTTGCCTCGGCGTGTCTTCCGGGTATCGCGGCTCCAGCGCTGTGAGTGGCTGGAGCCGCGATGTCGTCACTCCCGCGCAAGCGCACGGGAGACTTCTTCCCGGCAGGGTTCGGATTCTGCCGGCCCTTCAGCCGAGAATCCCCCGTGCGCATGCGCCGCTGCAGTCAGCGGCGCATTGCACGGGGAATATCTCCTAAACCGTACAGGTTTAGGAGATATTTTTTTTACCTACAGGTAAGCCTTATTATAGGCTTACCTGTAGGTAAAAGTTATAATTTTGACTTTACTTTCACTTTAAGCCTCATGGACTGGAGACGTAAGATTCCTGTGTAATGTATTCCCTTATCTCTCTTTACTTTTCGCTACTTTTCTTCTTTATTAAGATTTCGCCTAAGATTCAAGTAACAGCCTGTGTATGTCCATTGTAACTATATCCCCTTTTTGCATTACCTATCTTTATAAACACTGGCAACATTGCATTTATAACATCTCTATACTATGTTGGGTAATCTCTAATGTTTCTTTTCTTTTTTTTTTTTTTTTAATTCTTTATTTCTTTACAGGATTACATAGATATAATGTTTAAACATAAAATAAAAAGATACGGCATAGCCTTTAGATATTGCATCACATTTTCTTCATGTTGCTTATCTGCCTCTTCCTTTCTATAATCTAAATCCATAAACCTGTTTATTTCATTTTTCCTTCCCCCCTCCCTACATTTCCCTGTTAAATTACTCCCTAACCATAAAATAAAAAAAAATAAAAAAAAAAATAAAATAAAAGATTCTCCCCCTCCCCCTCGCCCCCCCCGCTCTCCTCCCAACGATGGCCATTTTATAGCTATTTTATATCTACCTCATTTCTACTCATTTTTACTAGTTGTGTTCGAGTTACTCCCAACTTTCCTCTCCTATCTGTCTCTTACCTTCCTCAGTTTGCAAAAAGGACTCCCATGGGGCCCATGTTTGAGATATTTGTTCCTTTTTAATCATAGATGTAGGAGTCATATTTTCCATTATCCCTATGTTTCTCACCTTGGTGAGCCACATGGAAATCTGCGGTGCAGCTGGATCCTTCCAGCATGCCGTTATACAACTTTTAGCAGCATTTACCATGTGGCACAGGAGTGAGTTTTTATATCTCTCCCGTGGGATTTGTGAGGAATGTAAGAGAAAAAATGCCGGGTCCCATGGAATCCGGTAATCCGTGAATCGTTGCATAATTCTCTGAACTTCCTGCCAGAACGTTTTAATTATTGGACAGGTCCAGAAAATATGTACAATAGTACCTCTTTCTTGACAGCCCCTCCAGCACCTATCCGATGTCGTTTGGGAAAATTTGTTCATTAGGGAGGGTGTATAATACCATCGCGTTAAAATTTTATAATTCAATTCCTGAATTTTAGTACATCTAGAGGAATTTAATGTTAGATAAATTATATTCTGTTGTTGATCTATTGTAAAAATTTGTTCCATATCTCTCTCCCACTTTCCCAAGCTTGACATCTTAAAGTGTTCTGGAGGGGAGGTCAACATTGCGTATAATTTAGAGACTCCATGGGAAAGAGGCCCTTTCTCCTCACAGTATCTCTCAAATTTTGTTCTTGGTCGGTTATAGCTTTCCTGGGGCCCAATGGATTCCAGGAAGTGTCTAATCTGTCGTGCTTGCCAGAAAGGTAGTTTAAACTGACCACCCATATCCATTAGTGAATCTAGTGTTGGCCAATTATTAAGATGAAAGAAATTCGATGCTTGGAAGATGTCTCTATCTATCATTTTTTTGAAAACTCCTGACTCAAGACCCGGAGGAAAATCCGGGTTCCCCAAAATGGGAAACAGGGGGGATTTTATTGAGGAAGGTTTAGAATTCTGGATGAATTTTTCTCCCGTCAGAAGTGTGGGTCCAATCAAGGGGTGTGTCTTTACTGCAGGGGGGATAGCAGCGCAGCACCATATTGCCCTATTGAGTGGGATCTTACTGACATATTGCTCGATATTGATCCACAGTTTACTCCCTCCATGTCGGTTCCAATCTATTATCCTACCCAGTTGGGACGCTAGGTAGTATTTATATAGGTCTGGCGCTGCTATTCCTCCTGCTGTTTTCGATAAAGTGAGCAGTTTTCTATTTATCCTTGGGCGTTTGCTTGCCCATATAAATTTTGTAAAGACACATCTAGCTCGGTTAAAGAAGGCCAGAGGGACAGACACAGGCAGGGCCTGGAAAAGATACAGGAACTTTGGTATAATACTCATTTTTAAAATATTGCTTCTCCCGAACCAGGAATGTGTTGCTTTGCTCCATTTTTCCAATAAAACTGTTACTTCTTTAATTAGGGGAAGATAGTTTAAAGCATAGATGTCCCTCAGCTTCGGTGGAATATAAATTCCAAGATATTTTAGTGCGGTTGATGTCCATCTAAACTTAAAACTATCCACTAAATTTTTACATATGGGGCGCTCCATGGACACCCACATCGCCTCCGATTTGCTATAATTTATCTTAAAATTCGACTGGGCACCGTATTCTTCCACCTCCTTTATAAGGTTTGGAAGTGATATCTGTGGATTTGTAATTGAAAAAAGTAGATCGTCCGCGTATGCGGAGGCTTTATATTCTCGTTTTCCAATACAGATACCACTAATATCGGGATTTTGACGAATTTTATTTAACAAAGGCTCCAAAGTCAGAACAAATAATAGGGGCGATAAAGGGCAGCCCTGGCGCGTCCCATTTGATATAGAGAAGCTCTCTGAATGAACTCCATTAGCCTTAACCAAGGCTTGTGGTGTGGAGTATATCCCCTCAACCCATTGTAACATTCTATCTCCAAAATCCATGTGTTTTAGTACTCCCCTCATAAAAGTCCAGCTAACCCTATCAAAAGCCTTTTCGGCATCTGTGTTCACAAAGACACTTGATATCCCATTCTGGTTAACATATTGGAGCAAATTTAGCACTTTTATGGTGCTATCTCTAGCTTCTCGTGTGGGGATAAACCCCACTTGGTCCAAATGTATTAACTGAGTCAAGTACGGTTGTATACGGGATGCAAGTATCTTTGTGAAAATTTTCATGTCTATATTTAATAGGGATATTGGGCGGTAGTTACTGCACACTGATTGGTCCTTCCCTTCTTTAGGTATTACTACAATATGTGCCTTCAACGCCTCTGCTGGTGGGTTTGATGTATGACCCCAAATATTAAATGTTTTAGCTAAGTATGGACTTAACACAGGGAGAAAACTTTTAAAGTATTGCAAGGAAAACCCGTCTGGGCCAGGCGCCTTCCCACCTTTCATCGACTTTATGGCTGATCTCACTTCCTCTATTGTGATTGGCATCTCCATCTCTAAGCGAGCTGAGGGTGACAGTCTAGTTATTTGTGAGGAGGTCAGATATTCTTCCATCAACTGAGGGGATACGGAAGGGATTGGTAGGTTATATAATGTCCTATAAAATTCTCTAAATTCCTTTACAATGTCTTTAGGCATATAAGTTTTTTGACCTCTTTCAGTTTTGATGTAGGGTATATATGACCTCTTCTGTTGTTCTTTTAATTTTTTAGCTAGAACTCTTCCGCATTTATCACCTGAGTCATATATTACGCTCTTTCCATATTGCAGGGTAGCCCTAGCTTTATACCTGAGAAGATCTGATAATTGTCTTCTCAGGTCTGCTAATTCAATTCCTATTTCCCTTTCCAATGTCTGTTTATGTTTTTTCTCCATTTCCTGTATCTTCTCCAATAACCACATCATCCTCTCCTCCCTGGCTCTCTTCACTCGGGTGCCATGCTTAATTAAAATTCCCCTGATTACCACTTTATGAGCTTCCCAGACTATTCCCATATCCATCTCCCCGTCATCATTTGTTTGGATACTTGGATACTATATACGTAAATAAATGTAATTGTTTATCTTTTCGCACTGTTATCGTTCGTTTTTAATAATTGCATAGACAAAGGTTTTTAATCACTTATTTTATGTAGAGGTAAGCATATAAGTGAGGTAGGTATAAAAATAGCCAAGACAACTCATGCTGCGGTTGCTGCAATTTTAACTTAATGCCACAAAGGTCAATGCCAAAAGCACGAGCCAAAAGCAAGGCTTATGGTTACAGCGCAGTATTTTAATATAATACCCTACCTTGGTAATAAAAACAAAACTTGCATTCAAAAGGTGGCAGGATCGCAGTGAAAAATTATTTTAACCATGTGAAAGGAGCCTTCATTTCTCTAACCGAAACAAGACTACATTTTAAAAAAAATATGTTTTTCTTATACTTTAAAATGGCCGTGGCATCAGCTATATACATTTGTTTATGTTAAGTGTGTGCATGCTAAGTTTTGTGCATTAGTAACACTAAGGCTGGGTTCACACATATGTGAATTGGATGTGGTTTTCACCACATCCAATTCGCATGACAGGCAAGTGTGACCGGCTCTCAGTTCACACATGTCCGGGGCGGATGCAGTCTGGATTGAAAAGGGTCCTGTGCGTCTTTGAGTCCAATTCAGGTGAAAATTCAGGCTAAAATTCGGACCTGAATCACACCTGAACCCACGGCCGCACATGTGTAAACCCGGCCTTACAAGTATTTATTACCTCTCACTGAGATCACAGCACTTCCCAACAAGTGTGTGTGAACAATTTCTGAGACTTTATTGAAATGAACATAGGTCAAAGGTGCTCTTGAAAATGGAGCCTAAGCTTCCAAGGATGCATCTTGTTGGAGTGAGGGATGAGGAGAGGATGAAAACCTTACAGGTTCAAACACAAATAAAATAAAAAAATTAATTAATGTGCATAAAAAAAAAAAACATTTGGAAAAATATTTTTTTTTACTCACCTCTAAATGCCTGTTGCTAGGGGGTCCCTCGTAATCTTCCTCCTTCAGTGCCTGGGTTCCTGACGTCACTTCCCTTGGCGCCTCCGCTCACTACTGTTCCTGGGAGATGTGTGTCATCATTTCCCAGGAGTCAGTGGGCAGCGCAGAGGGCTAGGTTGCCATAATAACGGGGCGTGCACGTTGTTATGGCAACCTGTATACTTTATAGCGCCGCTACGGCGCATTACTGCACATGCGCGAGAACGGGGCACAGTATCCCGAAACTAAATGCTAGTGAGCTTCACATGCCCACAAGCAAAATGACAACGGCCAGAGCACAGTCATCAAAGTTTTTTTTAAATATGAAACCGGACATCGGAGGGCAATTTTAATAGGAGATGTGAGTGTTATAATAACATTGTAAACGCTTGTGAAAGGTTCTATAAAAAAAAAATTGAGATTGTTGTAGAATTGCACACTTTGACCACTAGGTGGAGCGCAAGACAAATTTAACAGATAAACAACAAACATTATAAACTGTATGCTGGAGACATGACAGCCTTTATCTGTTTTAATCTCCAAAGGAATGGTGCCATCTTTGTTCAGGCATCACCAGTGTCCGTATCCACTAGCTAGACTAATGCCACGTACACACGACCGGACTTTTCGACCGGACTGGTCAGACGGCACAAATCCGTCAGACAATCGACCATGTGTGGGCTTCATCGACTTTCACGGACTTTAGATTTAGAACATGTTTCAAATCTTTCCGACGGACTCGAGTCCGGTCGAAAAAATCCGTTCGTCTGTATGCTAGTCCAACGGACGAAAACCGACGCTAGGGCAGCTATTGGCTACTGACAATGAACTTCCTTATTCTAGTCCGGTCGTACGTCATCACGGTCGAATCCTTCGGACTTTGGTGTGATTGTGTGTAGACAAGTCTGATTCGACTGAAGTCTGTCGGAACTCCGTCAAAAAGTCTGATGGAATTCAGTCTGTCTAAAAGTCCGGTCGTGTGTACACGTCATAAGATGCTGGCTCAAGAGATGTGTGTATGGTGTCTGGTGATCTGTGCAGTTTTTGGTTGAGTTTACAAATTTCTGACACATATCAGCGGCCTCTGCTGCAGTCTTTCATCTGTGATGTGACTCAAAGTTGCAATGTTATAGTCTGATCACTGCAGTAGAGGATATTCAGGAAATGCATCCTCCTGCCTGCAGCAGACTGATGCCATTATCTCTGGCTAGACACTCACTGGAGCTTAGGGACTGCGTTTTAATGATTAAAGGTTTACTGCTGTCTATGGGGAAAAATCAGTAATGTATTTGTAGAGTTTCTGAAAGACCAACTTTAAAACCCATCTCCAGGGATGGGAAGGCACCTGGCAGCTGGTACTTTCCTCTACTCCCCTACATGCTGTCAATGAACTGTCTTCTGACATCCTCATGTCCATTACAAGGCTTTAGGCTCTGCATTGGACTTGATGACATCAGAGCACCTGTGACTGCCAGAGCATAGCGGAGGGAGCATGCAGGAGTGGGGGATAAGGTAAGGAAAACCATTTTCTTGTGGCCCCCTAGACCTAAACGAGCATGTAACCTTTATCTGGAGTTCTGCTTTGATGGAAGAGTTACTATATGTTGCACATGAACCTTCCCTTTTTTCATGACATTTGTTTGCTCTCCTATTTTTATTGTTCTTCAATTACTTTTTAATTTTGTCACAGTGCAGTTGATTTACTAAAACTGGAGAGTGCAAAATCTGGTTCAGCTGTGTATAGTAGCCAATCAGCTTCTAACTTCAGCTTGTTCGGTTAAAGGGGTTGTAAACCCTCGTGTTTTATCACCTTAATGCATCCTATGCATTAAGGTGAAAAAACTTCTTCTAGTGACCGTTTTACTCACCTAAGCCCTGGAATTTCCCACGGCGGAGACGCACTCTTCCTCTGCCCAGGGTCCTTGGTTCTTGATTGGATAGATTGATAGCAGTGCAGCCATTGTCTCCTACTGCTGTCAATCAAATCCAATGAGTCCGACATTCTGCATCTGAGTACACAAATGCAGGATTTGGGAGAGCGCACGCAAGGTAATCCCCTGGGAGAGCGCTTCTCCTGGGGGGTTATGCGATACGGGGAGGAGCTACCAGTGCCATCGGGGGACCCCAGAAGAGGATGATCGGGCCACTCTGTGCAAAGTGGAGGTAAGTATGACATGTTTGTTATTAAAAAAAAAAAAAAAAAAACACGAAGCTTTACAATCACATTAGGCATTGATAAAAAAAAAAAAAAGTGGAAGCTGACTGGTTTCTATGCAGAACTGCACCAGATTCTGCACTCTCCAGTTTTAGTAAATCAATCCCAATGTGTTTACTTCAATTGCATAATGCATTAAACATAACTGGGAACATAAAGTTTACCCAGCAGCCACTAGGTGGCAGTATTCTACTATAGGCCTCTTCATGCTAAACAGGAATAACCATATCACAGATTTTTCCTACATGCGTACTCAAGTTGTCCTATTATGTTTTGAAGGATGCAGAAAACAATCCCTGCAGGCCTTCATTTAAATAAAAAGTTTGTGTTCATATTTCTCTGATCGTAAAAAAAAAAAAAAAAAAAAGCACAGAAATCTGCAATAAACTATTCCCTTAACAGTAAGCAAAGAAAGAAGCCTTTGTTTTGTAGTAGAGAAAATCAAAGGGTAACTCCATTTACAATCACCAAATGTGGATCACAGTAGTAGGTTAGTGGAGTGTGGAATCAATTCTGTGTCCTTATTCCTGCAAACCTCGGCAATAAAGCCCAAACAAAACTGATTGATATAAAGCATTTTCCTGATACTACAGACTTTTGTGTATGAATGCAGCACAATGTAAAGAAAAAGACAGGAGCCATGAAATAGGATCTAAAGCCTAAATGTGTGACATCATTATTATCATTAACATTTGACAATCGTATTATAGTTTAAAAAGTTCTGTATAATTTTGTAGAAATGCACAGCAATGAGAGAATGGCTGAGCTTGTACACATTTCGTCAAAAAATAGAAATGTTTTATATCTATCTATTGTCAGTGTTTGTGTGTGTATATATATATCTATATATATATAGATATATATATACACACACACAATGTAGCAAAGTCCTGGGCCTCTCTAGACCTAATGGTGACCTCCAGAGTTAGGGACAGCTGACATCCTTCTGTGTAGAGTGGGTTATGAGGCATGATGGGTGTAATGCATAGTAGATTGGTGCCAGACACTTCTTGAATGCAAAGAGATTTATTGTCTCTTAAACAGTGGGAGAGAGGGTTGGGACCAGGACACCCTTAAGTAGATGCAATGTTAATTGTCAGACTCCGAGACTTCTATAGGCCGGGAAAGGTATCTAGCCAGACACCACATCTGCATGTGTAGGAACGCTGTCTCTTATGGCAACAGTCTTGTAACAGTTTCTAATAGGTTGCAATGAACTCTTTCAGTTCTTCTACAATCTTCTATTGTAGAACTTCACTCCACTGAGCTCCCACTCTTTTACTAGGCTTAC